>JAODAL010035091.1:0-43376 GCA_025379985.1 Phyllomedusa bahiana | reverse complement strand
AGGGTAATGTTAGCGTCAATGAGAAAGAACCAAGCTGAGGGCCAAGATCCTACAATAGCGTCAAAGAGCGCACTCCTTTTACACCGTCATCAGATGATTCCATAGATTATGAGTGAACCTGTTCTGTTAAATATGATACATGTAGAGCCCCTCCACCCGAAAGAGTGGAGAGGGTGTCGGCAGTAATTTTGTCAAATAACTTTTTTATCTAAAAAAAAAACTTTGAAATACAGCTTGTGTTTTTGTGATATACACATCTCCATTACAGGCAGGTTATTATTTTGGAATACTATTTTCTGCGCCAGAGTGTTACTTTTTTCACTTATAAGGTTTGTTTTATTGTAAATTTTTGATCAAACCGTATGTCAGACAGAGAGGTTGTAGGCCATTCACATGGGAGGGGCAGTGACACAAATCTTCCTGGAGCAGGCAAAGGTCGCAGCACAGTAAGGGGAAACCACGCAGGGGCTTACCGAGGCAGCAGCAGTAGCAGTCAGTCAGTGCAGAGCGTTGGTGGTAAAATCACCTACTCGGCAATGTGGCAGTTTTTTGCCAAGACACCGGAGGAAGCGAACATAGGCATATTCAGAATCTGTGGGCAGAAAGTGAAGTATGGCCAGAGAACTAATGTTGGAACCATGGCCTTACATCAACACATGCAGTAGCCTGGGAGAAACATGTCTCAGATGTGGTGGTGCATCCTGCCGCAGCAACAGCAGCAGCACCCAGTGGCACAAACCATTTCGGGCAGTCAAGGCTCCACAACTCTGCCAAAGGGAGCTGCTGTCTTTCACCATCTACCGGGGTTTATAATGCTCCCTGCTCCCTCACCACCCTGGTGCCACCAGTTTTTCCCCCGAGGCGATTGCCAAGAGACAGCAGTATGTGTCCAGCCATCCTAACGGCGCAGAAGTAACTGTGCTCCTGTCCAATTTGATGTACTCGCAGTCCCTACCTTTTCAAGTGGTGGACTCTTGGCAACCAATCAGAGTAACTGATGGCTTATGCCAAGCCTAGGTGGAAAGTCCCAAACCGTCATTTCTTTTCAAAAAAGGCAGTACCGGGCCCTTTGTGGAGGCCACGTTATATATCAGTTGCCAGAACTACGGGATCTACAACAACATCATTCCACTGCTTCATGGCCTGGAGCAGATGCTGCAAAATCTTTCTGTTCAGGGGACTGGAGACTGGCAAAGTACATCTCACAGCCACATGAGTCCGGTGTGGAGGCTGAACTGAGAGGAGGGAAGAGGAACAGTGGAGCCTCAAGCAATGTCTGGTGAAATGAGTGTATTTCACCCAAGTTATAGGAGAGGAGGATCAGGAGCAGCTGGAGGAGGTAGAAGGAGAGCTGAGGACGACGAGGCAGATGACCCAGACACACCATGGCAGTATACAAAGGAGATTTTGACAGGGGGTCCCTCAGAGTCACTTGTGCTGATGGCCTGCTGCATGCAGATTTGCCTGGGTATTGACAGCAGAATAGTCACCATCCGGCAGAGGGATGACTTCTGGCTTTCCACCCTCTTGGACCCTCGCTACCGGTCCAAAATTAGGGCCTTTTTTCACCTGCCGAGAGGGAGGACAAACTCAAGTACTAAAGATGACATCCAAAGTGTAGTCAGATTGGCCGCTTCCGTATCTGCGCCATCAGTCCATCCCTCTGACAGTCCTGGACCTGGGGCTTCCTCATCGCTCACGTACCACTGCCACGGCTGCGGTGGAGGAGTGTGAGGGGTTAGGAGTAGTGTTGAGCGATTGCGTTGGCTATCGAGATCGAGCGATAGTCGATAGTCGCCGATAACGATTAAGTTTATTCGTTAGTGAGCATCGATAATGAGCGATTACATAAAAGTGCTATGGAGAGCAACAATACCTTCATTATTTACACCCAAACAATGCTGAGAAGCTTGAAATTGACATCCCGCGAGCAGTCAAAATGGATACTGCTACATCTTAGGAACACATCTTAGGTTCTAAAAGTCCCACAGAAAAAAAAGTCACAGACCATTTTACAATCCCTGTCTTTGTACCACAGCATACCCTTAAACCTGCATCACCCCACAAATTAAAAAGTGCCAGAAGGCAGTATAGATTTGAACTTAACATGTTACTGAACTGGACATTGAATATCCCTGCCCGGAAGCGAAGACCCCAAAACCTGCATGACCCCCAGTTTTAAAAATCCGCAAAAAGGAGTCTTTCAACCCCCATTTTATTTTTGAACTGGACCTAACTATACTGTCCTTACCCCGAATCCATTAAACCTGTCTGACCCCAGTTTTAAAAATGCCGAAAAGGAGTCTTTAAAACCCCTTTTAGTTGAATGGACAATACTGTCCCGTCCGGGGCCACATATGCCCTTTTAAAACCTGTCGCCCCCCAATAAAAGTGCCGGAAAAAGGATCTTTCAACCCCCATTTTGTTAACGGACATTGACTAAACTGTCCTTTGCCAAGCATGACCCAGGCCCGGAGTTACAGGGGGTTTGCGGTGAGAGCCCGGGCTGGCCCCCGTCATCTATTAACAAGGTTAAAAATGCCTGATGACCAGCAAAAAAAACTGTCGTGCTGAACAGAGTGCGGAAGGGGAAGTGTGAAAAAAACTCCAGCCCCCCCCTCAGTACACAGCCAAGACCTGGGTGCGCTTCCCCTCCGATAGTGCGGCCAATTGAGCTTCATTTGGAAATATGGTGGTAACGCTCCTGTTACACCCGGGTCCCCTTTTGCTTTGCTTCTTTTTCTCTTTTTTATTTTAACGGCTGGGGAAATTGTCTCTGAACTTTGTTCTCGTCCTGCTCCATATCCCATGTCCTCGAATAACCTACATCGGTCAATTTTTCCTGTACCTCCCTTGTACAATTCGGGGGAAATTTTTTTCCAGCTATTTTTACATGCAATTTTTTTTTAGTATTTTTTTCTAAAAAACCTTTTTTTAAAATGGATGGAATCCCCCATGTCTTTGTTTCTTTTTTTTTTCATTGTATTAAATGGGTTGTTAAATAAAGGGATTGATGCAAAGAAAAGTCTTCAAAAACAAACCATTTGCAATTGTTTTAAAAAATTCCTTTAAAACCTTTTTCCTGTTTCACAGCACCATCACCCTTGAGCCACTTTGACAATTGTGAAGAACAAATGTCGTTGAAACAAATTTTTTAAATAGGACCCGTAGTAAACGGCATGTCACACAAAAAGCCCCCAAAAATTCAAACATGACCCCTGACCACTTTTTGACAATTGTGAAGAAAAAATGTCTTTAGAAACAAAATTTTTTAGAATAGGACCCGTTTATGCTGCATTTTAAAGCAAAATGCCCCCCAAAAATTCCCAAAATGACCCTTAGCCACTTTGGGGAATTGTGAAGAACAAATGTCTTTAGAAACAACAATTTTTTTAAATAGACCGTATAATTCTGCATTTCAAAGCAATGCCCAAAAAAATTAAAAAAATCCCTTAGCCACTTTAAAATTTTGAGGAAAACCCTTAGAACCCAAAATTTTTTAAAAGGACCTGATTATTGCTGATTCACACAATACCCCCAAAAAAAAATAAAATGACTTCTCAGCCACTTTAAAAATTGTGAGGGAGAAAAGCCACTTAGAAGCCAATTTCTTTTCAAAGGGGCCAGATTATTGCTGTTCTCACAGCTACATGACCCAAAAAAAATAAATATGACTTCTCAGCCACTATTAAAAAATTTTGAGGGGAAAAAACCACTTAGAAACCACATTCTGTTCCCAAAGGACCATAAATTATAGCTTTCACAGCAACATGACCTCAAAACCAATGACCCAAAGCGAAAATTTTTTAAAAAGTGAGTAAATGGAATAAGTGTGTCATGAAACCTTGCGTCTTTTACAGTCTCCCCCACCCCGCAAAAAAGAAAAAAGGAAAAAAGAGAATAAAAATTCATAAAAAAATATCATTTTAAAAAAAAGTTTTCAAAGGACCATTTTGTTTTAAAAAGGGAATGTGAATAAACCGGGAACTTTTGGTGCCTCGGATTGGGGGCCACAAAATTCGAGATCCATGTGATTCATCTTGATGAAAGTCAAACGATCCACATTAACTCATGTGGAAAGCCGGAATGCGTTTGTCTGTTATGATCCTCCAGCTGTTGCTGAAGGTCGCTCAGATATGACGCTGGCTGCTGAGGCTGGAAAACACACGCTATGGCGTTACGAGCCAGCTCGGGCCATTCGTCCATTTTGGATACCCAGAAGTCTATTGGGTCGGATACACATGCAAAATCTTCGGTGTTGAGTCGCAGATAGTCGTGACCATGGATCTTAAGCTGATCTTGGGTGTTGGATGTGGCCCTGAACTGTGCGTTGGTGAGGTGGTAAACCAAAGAATGCCAGAGGTCACCCATTTAGGCTTCGCACCTTGCCTGCTGCTGCTACGGCCTATTTTGGCCTCTTCTGCTGTCAACGTCGCTGATGTTGTTCCACCGTGGACATTTGGGGAACGGGGAAGCAGAAGCAAAAACAGATGTCTCATGTTGATCAATCAGCAAGGTCTCCATTTCCTGCATTTTACTCTTATTTAGGTTGGGTGAAGGAATGTGCTGAGTTTTGGGTTTTGTACCGGGGATCCAGGAGGGTGGCCACCTGCATCCAGCACTATGTGAGAATGAGAAGCCTTGATTCCCATGCCTCTGGTTCGAGGCGGCATAGCAAAATGTACTTCCTCATTTCCTCCTCGCTCCAAATTCGAGCCAACTCTTTCAAGGCAGGGACGTCGGTAACATCGGTGTCTAGGAATACCATCCTCACTCCTCTCGCTGCTCTGGAACAGCTTCAACACAGCCCTGACTTGCATCAGATGATGCCACCTGAGAGCTGATCGCACCTTGCACTAGCTCTGGACCCGAACCACGCCTAATGAAGTACCGATGAAATTGTGATACTGTCGGGCCTTGTGGATTTGAAGGAGAGAAAGGCTCCGTGTCTGCATCTTGTGTCGTCTCTCCTCCGTCGCTGGCGGACCTGTTGTTTCAAGAGTGTCCTACGATCGTACCAGAAACTAAGATCACCACAATGCTCATGCTGACTAGGGCCATTGATCCGCACTGACCATTTTGGTGGTTCTTCAAAAATGGCAAGGATGGTGCTGAGCTCTTACCACCTGCCTCCACCTCTCGGTGGTTCAACTCCCGAGGTTCCGCACCGCTGCTTGTCAGGCCATGTGTAACTTATTAATGCGTAATGGCATTGTCACGCTGCTTGCCACAATCGCTGGGAGCATGTGGAGGGTGGAATTCCAGCGTGTTGCCACCGTCAAACAAATGAGACGGTTGTCGGTGAGGCCGAGTTGACGCTGCAACGCAGCCAGGCGGGCACAGCAGGGTGCGAACGGGGAAAGTAGCGAACCAGACCTCATGCCTTCATTCAGCAGGCAGGTCCAGAACCCGTGAGCTCTTTAGAAATTTCTGGACGACAAGTTCTTGACATGTGCAGGCAAAGGGATGTGCTCCTGCCTACCGATCTTAAGGGGGGCGGCCGCAGATTTCGCCCGATATCGCACACCTCCTTGCTGGCACAAGGTTCCTTGTCACCCAGCCAGCGCTCGGTCTCGTTGCTAGAGCGTCCACAGCTCACTGACCTGTGGTGCTGGAACGTCTCCATGGCAGATTAATTTCCAACTATGGCCTGGTGTCTCTGGGCAGTGATGCCACCAGAGAACCTTGGGGGAAAGAGCCTGATCCACATCCCTGCGGTTTCTGAAGAGCGTGCGCCGTGATGCGAGAGCCACCGTTCACCCCCAGAGACATACTCCACCTGCATACACCAGTGAGCTGTACAGAGATATAGCGGCCTTGGCCGTGCTTACTAGTCCATGTGTCGGTGGTGAGATGGACTTTTCCGGACACAGATGCAGACAACGCGCTTGAAATTTTAGATGACACGTGGCTGGCCAGGGCAGGGACGGCTTTTCTGGCAAAGAAATGCCTGCTCGGCATCTGGTATTGGGGGCAGGCGAGGGCCATGACGTGGCGGAACCCATCTGTGTCCACCAGACGGAAAGGCAACATTTCCAAGGCCAAAAGCCTGGCAATGCCGACATTCAGGCTTTTGGCTTTGGGATGGTTTGGGTTAAAGTGTTTCTTCTGCTCCCAAACCTGGAAGACAGAAGGCTGGCTGCTAGACTGGCCGCTGTACGGCGTGCAGGTCGTCAAACTGGCGGAAGGAGAAGGGGTAGGATGGGTCTCTGGTGGTGCTGGTGGTACTCGGGCGACGGTGGAGGCTGAAGCGGAGGCTGATCCCTGATCATGACTCTGAGAGACATGGGCAGCTGAGGAACGCTTGGTGGTGGCGGAGGAGGAGGAGGCGGAGACAGAGGGTGTGACAATGGTTGGAGGCCCGGCGTCGGTCTGGCCTTTTTTGGCCAAGTGTTCCCTCCATTTCAACTCATGCATTCGCTGCATGTGACTAGACATGTTGGTGGTGGTTAACCACTTAAGGTTCTTGCCTCTACTTATGCGTTTACGGCAAAGGCGGCATATGACATCGCTGGGTGAATCAGAGGCTTGGTCAAAGAAGGCCCAGGCTTGAGAGGTCCTGGACCTTTTTGACGGCGATAAGCGAGGAGCGGGGTTTGCGCTGACCGTGGCTGGCGGAATCATATCAGCGGACTTCTGCGACCGCCCTCTCCCTTTTTGTGGCGGGACCCGTATTGACACTACCCCATCGTCTTCCTCCTCGTCCACTGATGAAGCGCTCGCAAGCAAATTCTGCGGAAAAGACCAGGATGGATCCGCAATGTCGTCATCATCATCATCATCAACACAGGTGACTTGGTCGTCCTGACTTTCTGCATCCAGAAGCTGCGGGCTACAAGCAAGGGGCACTGCAAGGCGTTGCCGACCGCCCGGGATTTTTGCCGATTGACCGGCTTCCTTCACCTCCTCTGATGGCATCAGTAACTGGGCGTCAGAGCAGACTAAATCATCCTCTTGATCTTTTAACATGCCTTCTGACCCCAACCGCATTTTGTCATCAAAGAGGTCCGCAGACAATGGATTATCCACAGTGGTGGGTACACGAGTTGACATTTGGGCTGCTTCATGTTGGACGGATGCTGATGATGCTGATGACGACATTTGTGGCCGTGACTGCGAGGACGAGGAGGTAAGACTGCTAGATGCAGGTTGCATTAACCACTGAAGGACAGATTGGCGACGATGTTCGTTACTTAGATTCACAGGGCCCTGACCCAGCGATGACAGGCCTGACGGTCCTGCAACTGACGATCCGCTGGCATGCGTGTTGTCGCCAGCACTGGAAGGAGCACCTTCTCTCGTACCTCTACCTCCATGTGCTACCCCCTCTTTGCTCGCTTACCACCTGCATTTCGCTCCATGTTCAGAAATATAAAAATTTGAGAAGGTATGGAATAGTTTTGGAAAGTCTCTTATTAAAAGACGGCAAATGGAAAACTGTTTTAAATTTACGTGGATGCTCTCAATGAAACATCTGGTGGCAAAAGTCAAAAAACACGTAATGTTATGTTTTGTATATAAACGTATTTTTTGGACCTTTCAATTCACCTGTGGTGAATATAGAATTGCTGTTTTAAGATTTAGTGGATGCTGCGTCAATGAACATGCTGGGTGTGCAAAAGTCAAAAAAACGTAACTGTTATGTTTTGTATATAACGGTATTTTTTGCACCTTTCAATTCACCTGTGGTGAATATAGAATTGCTGTTTTAAGATTTACGTGGATGCTGCGTCAATGAACAATGCTGGGTGTGCAAAAGTCAAAAAAACACGTAACTGTTATGTTTTGGTATAATAAACGGTATTTTTTGCACCTTTCAATTCACCTGTGGTGAATATAGAATTGCTGTTTTAAGATTTACGTGGATGCTGCGTCAATGAACAATGCTGGGTGTGCAAAAGTCAAAAAACACGTAACTGTTATGTTTTGGTATGATACACGGTATTTTTTGCACCTTTCAATTCACCTGTGGTGAATATAGAATTGCTGTTTTAAGATTTACGTGGATGCTGCGTCAATGAACAATGCTGGGTGTGCAAAAGTCAAAAAACACGTAACTGTTATGTTTTCGTATGATACACGGTATTTTTTGCACCTTTCAATTCACCTGTGGTGAATATAGAATTGCTGTTTTAAGATTTACGTGGATGCTGCGTCAATGAACAATGCTGGGTGTGCAAAAGTCAAAAAACACGTAACTGTTATGTTTCGTATGATACACGGTATTTTTTGCACCTTTCAATTCACCTGTGGTGAATATAGAATTGCTGTTTTAAGATTTACGTGGATGCTGCGTCAATGAACAATGCTGGGTGTGCAAAAGTCAAAAAAACACGTAACTGTTATGTTTTGGTATAATAAACGGTATTTTTTGCACCTTTCAATTCACCTGTGGTGAATATAGAATTGCTGTTTTAAGATTTACGTGGATGCTGCGTCAATGAACATTGCTGGGTGTGCAAAAGTCAAAAAACACGTAACTGTTATGTTTTGGTATGATAACGGTATTTTTGCATTCAATCACTGTGTGATATAGATGCGTTTAAGTTTACGTGGATGCTGCGTCAATGAACAATGTGGTGGCAAAGTCAAAAACAGTAACTGTTATGTTTTCGTATGATAAACGGTAATTTTGGCAACAAACAACATGTGTGACTACAAGATTGCTGGATAGTAGTCAATTATACTGCAAAGGTGGATATATCAACAGTCACACGGTGTAATGGGTTAAAATTAAAATGGAACACTTATCTGAAATGTATACTGATAATTAAAAGTGGAGTTTTGCACCTAACAAAGAGACCTGCAGTTTACTAGAAATGATGTGTATCCATATAAGTTCAGGTGCCCAATATCCAGGGGGGAAATATATTCAATAGCAAACTGTTTATAATAAAGATATTCCATACAAATGGTCTACACTAAGTATTGGTGAACTTTTATACAGTGTTCTTATAGATAGAGTTGGTCTGTGTTCGCCAGCGGGCCCCCCCCCCTTGCTCCCCCGCCGTGAATTAACAGCGGTAATGCTGTTTAAAATTCTCTAGCTATCTACATAAAATCTTCAACTCTCTTAATATAACTTAAAATTGGGAAGGATCACAGCTAATAGTAGAGGTTTCTTGTGCAAGGATATAGACTAATTTCGTTAGAGCTGTTTGGCCACAGGCAGAGCGCAAGGTCCTATCCCTATGAGACGCTGAGGAGACACTGAGGCTGAAAACAGGAATGCTTTTCTATGTAAAACGAGGTCATGTGTTTTTTAAGCAATCGCAAAAACCTACACATCCCAGTATGACGAGCACACACATCTTCCACCCTGCTTATTCTGTATCTGATTTGTCTGGCCGCCAAAATTAAGGAAGGCACCGAATAAGGCGCATAAAAATCTTATAAGATGATGATCAGATTTTACCTTAATTATCGCATGATCTGGAAATTACATCCACCATAAAAAACCTTGCCGATTTCAACTTTGTCGATAAAAATCGCTCAACACTATTCGTTAGCAATGAAGTTTCAAAGCCTACTTCAGTTTTCCTCACTTCAACATCTAGATAGTGAACGACCTCTTTGTTCATTGTGGCAGAAAACTGTATCAATGGATGTTTTTTGTTAAGACATTTAACAAATGCTAGAAACTCATTCTGAGTTCCATACCACAGAACAAAGATGCCATCCACATATCTAAGCCATATTTTTACCCGTTCAAACATTTGTGTAGACAGGACACATTAGTCTCATATGCTGCTATAAACAGATTGACATAACTAGGTGCCACAAGAGTACAATGTCCAGAAGGGTCATCAACAACGAGATTTGCTGATTAGATAGCATAGGATCTTGAATCAAAGCTTCTCTAACTGCGATTGTACCTTCTGTATATGGAATATTTGTATATAGAGACTTAGGGTGACAATAAGCAATAAGAAAGCGGCAATAAGCAAGCATTTTTTTTTGGGTCTATTTTTACACATTGTAAAAAGGCGAATTACATATAGCAGCAATTATACGCTGTGCGCTTCCATAACACAATGTGTCAATTCTACTCCTGTCCTCTGTAGTCCTTAGTATTTAGTCAAAAGTGCAAATCCATAAAGGAAAAAATAAACCTCAATCAGGTATGTGCATTGAGAAAAGTCAACATGTTTGGTAATGCTGGGATTTGTATTAGGACATTGTGCTAAAGGCAGAAGTGTACTCCACTTAACTACATAATAAATCGTACATGCCCCCTTTTGAACACATTGAAAGCTGAAGCAGGAAAAACCAAGCATGAAATGCCTTCGTGGTAAAACCCCATTCAAACAACCCTAACCCTAATTACAGTTATGATTAAGAAGAAATATCAGAGAACAATTTTTTTTACAAGCTCTGAACTTTGAACCTGTGTTGAACTGAAAGGGGCCCCATTCAGGCAACACATCCTAGGGGTTGTAATTTTATACAACAACAGGGAAACCACTTTCAAAAGGGAAATGCTGCTGCTCAGCTGCAGAGAAAGGAGGCTATATCGAGCACAGGATAAGCACAAATTAGTACTAGACATATCACTGGGAGATGAATAAAGACTCAGGTAAGCTATGTGAGATTATTTTTAATTTTTGGATCTCTGGACAACCACTTTAAATGCCCATAGTTGGTTATGACTATCCTAGGTTTATGCTATAAAGGTTTAACTTTCAACAACATTTTCAATAGGTTAGATACTTTGAAAAATTGTAATTACATGTTATGGCACATATCCAAATTTATAGATAATAACTACAACCATATAATGGACACAAATATAATACTTAGCATGATACAAAATGAATGTGAACTTTTATGTGAGGTTTAAATCTATTGGGGACCTTTAAGATTTAAATGAGTTATATAGTCAAGACATGAATTAGAATTTCAATGTTTCTTAGTAGAAAGACATGACTGGAACACTTTGGAAAGGTTACTCTGTGATCAAGACTGTTAATACCCTTGTATGCTGATGACTGAAGCTTGTAATTGATGTCCTTGGAAGAAGACGATTGAGTTTTCTCTGGTTGAGAAACTACAAGTTTGTTTATGCTTGAGTGATTTCACAAAAATTAAAGCAAAGTGGAGGTGAAATTTCAAAATTTTACTAATTTTTCCAGATTTAAAATTTTTATCCATTATTCACTGGAACACAGTAGATGTTCTTTTTTCACTATTTCAGTTTTTTTTTTTGGGATTGTCTTTTACTTTTCTTATAACTAACATTCTGTTCCTTATTTGGATTTGATGTTAAATTGCAATGTCACATCTCAAAAATCATAACTAATACTGTCACGGTCGTGTCATCTGGCTCTGGTCACCAGCAGCAGCCGCTGCGAAAATAACTGCGGCTTTGTTTTCTTTCCTTCTCCTTTGTGAACACTGTTCTCTACCTTGGACTTTAATTGAATTCTGGCCAACGCCCGTGGCCTAGCACCTTCAGGCACTCCTTGGGTTAATCAGGTCTCTTGGTGATTGACCGGTTCTGCTCCCTATCACTTCTGCTCTGCTTCCTACCCTTCCCTATTTATTAGTCCATGCTTCCTCTCCCTCTTTTGCCTGCTATAGGTTTTTCTCCCATGTTATTTGCTGTTCTTCTGCTTGACATTTTGTGTACTTACCTGATCTTCTGCTTGGACCTCCGTTTTTCCCTTTTGTCTCTCGTTTCGTCCTCGTGCCCGTTTCTGTTTTCAGCTTTGACCACCCGACCACGTTGACTTGTTTTGTGTTTGTTTGTCCTTGTCTGTGTTGCACCTTGCTCAGTGCAGTGTTAGTCTTCTGGTTGGGGCAGGCGTATTAAGGAGTCGGGTTCCCCAAAAGGCATAGGACAGGGGCTGGGACCAGTGTCAGGGCATCACTTGTCTGTGTCTTGGTGTGTGTCCCTGACAAATACATACCGGAAGGATACAGCTGGATATATGAAGTTGCATGCTTGATCATGCCACCCTATAGATACAATAAAAGCTGTTCCTATGGGTGAACAGATTAGACTGAAACATAATTGTTCAGATGAAAGTAACTTTAAACAGGTATCAGAGGTCCTCTCAGATTGTTTATGACAACACAGCGATATGAACTGGATGCTACGGTCTGAGTCAAATAAAATATCTAATTAATAATTCCGAAACAATAAAAAATAGTAAGATCTCTCAGCCATTTGATTGTCTTTTCAATACAATTCTCTATGGAGTTTAAATATATTTTTCGAATATTTTATAAACATCTCACAATTCTGTTCATGATCCATCATATTACCAAATTTTACAGCAGAGACGTAAATGTGTATCCAGAAAATCCTTAACATTGGATAATTTACTACTGTATCTCCCTCTCTGTTACCTACTTTAAACACTTCAAAACCGTTGTGGTTGAAATATCCAGGTTGCTGTAAATGTGTTGCCTCTTGATGTATATGTAGCAGATTAATACTTGTTTCTAAACAATTCACATCAAAAGTTACAAATGTTGCATACTATATTAGAAGCTACATGAATTGTAGTATGAGTTATATACTATATTTAATAACCTATACTATATGCAGGGGCGTTGCTAGGCAGTTTTTCAGGGCACATTACCCCAGATAAAATTGCCATTCATTGCCTCGAACCTCACAGGGTTCTTGGCCCTCTGCCATGGGACCTGGAGGCGCTTGGAAGTCTCCCCAACTGTATGTGGTCTGCTGGACCCAATATTAATTGAATCCTTCCGCGTAGCACAGAGAAAGCACTCCCTGCTCCTCAGAGTAATCGCGTGAGCCGTAAGCAGACTTGTAGCCTCGGAGTATCCGGCCCACAGGCGGCGTGAGTATGTATTCACACTGGCCTGCTTGGCTTGTGCTTGGGAGAAGAAAGACGGAAGGACGAGCGGGAGCTTCAGGGAGCCGGGGGGAAAGGTTGAGTTTGCTGTTTTTTTTTTTTTTTTAATATGCCCTTTATTACCTATCCTATCCTATATTCGGGGGGCATTTTACTACCTATCTATATTAATGTGGGCCAATATAATACTCCTATCTATATATGAAGGCAATATTACCTGCCTAGCTATATAACGGGGGCCATATATACCTGCTAGCTATTTACCGGGGGGCCATATTACCTGCCTATTTTATATACTGGTGGCCTTATTAAGGCTATCCTATCTATATACTGGGGGGTCATATTAACCCTGGCCTATATTATATATATGGGGGCCCTATTACTTACCTATCTATATACTGGGGGCCATATTAGCTGCCTATCTATATATTGGGGCCATATTGTTTGCTCTACCTATATACTGGGGGCCATATTTACCTGACTATCTATATACTGGGGGCCCAATATTGCTTTGCCTATCTATATACTGCGGGCCATATTACCTGCCTATATATTATTCTTGGGGGAAAACAATATTTGGGACTGCCCATCCAAAAAATTTTTTTAAAAAATGAGCTTAGGGCACACTAGTGATGAGCGATTGTGTCAGCTATAGTTATCGAATACGATAGTCAATATCACGTCAAATTATCTGACGATAATCTGTTTAGTCGATAACAGATTATCGCCACGATTGACCAATTAAAGTCTATGGGAGAGGAACAACACCTTCTTACTTGTTACACCCAACAGGGATGGAGAAGCTGGAAAATTAACATCCACAAACAGTCAAAATGGAGATACCTGCTACATTTTAGTGCACAACACTTAGGCCTATAAAGCCCACAGAATAAAAAAACACAAACATTCACTATCCCTGTCTTGTACCCACAGCATGAACATTAAACCTGCTTCACCACAGATTAAAAAGTTGCCAGAAGGCAGTATTTTTGAACCATCATTTTACTTGAACCATATGGACATTGGGACTATCCCGTCCTGGAAACACAGCATGACCGGTCAAACTGTCTGACACCACAGTTTAAAAAGTGTCGGAAAAAGGAGTCTTTCAATCACCATTTAGTTGAATAGGACATTGACTATGACTGTCCTGGGACCGCAGCATGACCTTAATACCTGTCTGACCCACAGATTAAAAAGTGCCGGAAAAAGGAGGTTTTTGAACCAACAATTTTAGTTGAACTGGACATTGGAATATGCCTGTCCTAGGACCGCTGAATGACCCTTAAAACCAGTTCTGACCCACAGATTAAAAAGTGCCGGAAAAAGGAGTCTTTGAACCACATTTTAGTTGAATGGGACATTGGGGCAAACACCTCTGTCCTAGACCCGCATGACATTAAAAACATGTCGTCTGACCCCACAGATAAAAAGTGCCAGGAAAAAAAGGAAGTCTTTGAATAACCATTTTGGTTGAACTGGACATTGGTCTATACCTGTCCTGTACCGCAAGCATGACCTCAATCTACTGACTAACAGGTGTCTTTGCTATCAATTTGTATAACATAATATGCTTACAACTGTGTCTATGCGCAAACCAAACAGACGCAAAGACTGAAATAAAAGTATTTCAATGTTATTTGGATTTAATATGGCCGGGCCTTCGCACCACTGACTTACAAAACGAAATTTACTAGGAAATATGATAGAATACCAATATGCTTTACAAACTGATCTCTTTGCGTCAAACTGAGGACTCACGGACTGGCAATAAGGAGTATTTAAATATTCACAATGGATTTATATGGCCAGCTTTATCACACACGGATTTCAAGGTATAATTTACTTGGAAATTTGTAGAACAAATATTATACTAACTGAACTCTTTGCCGCCAAACTGAGTAGCAACGGAATCCAGTTAAACTATTTAAAAGTTGAGGGATAAGTTAGAAGGTTTTCGGGAACACTGACATGCTGTGATTGCTATAGAACTGAAAACTCAGGAGCAAATTACCAACATGCTGAGCAAGTGGTATGATGGCCAAAAAACAGTGTAGATAATCATGATTTTTTCATAATTTGAATATCTCAGTGCTACACCACTGAGCTGCAAAATATCTCCCTTCGTTTCAAAAGCCTCTCCTGCTGCAGCCACCACCCACCGCCGAAACCCAGCAGTACACACACCAGTAGATATTTTAAACTTTATCAACTAAATAAGAAGTGAAATTCTCTAATCTAACGTATTCTAAAGCTGTAGGTGGATGGTTTTCTTGTATTAGAAGAATACTGCAAGCTGTTGAACACTATTGGTTTAAACGCTGAGGAGACACGTCCAGCTGTGAAGTGTGATTTTCAGAGTATGAGTCAATACAGGAATGAAATAGAATAAAACAAGGTCACATGATTTTTGCAGCCAAAATGAGATCCATACACCAGAAAGTGGTCGGGCATTGTAAATCCTCCTCCCCCCTCTATCCTCAGAGGCTTATTGGCTGGCTGCCAAAATGACAGGAAATGTGAAATATGAGTGATAGTAATAGATTATCTTTAATGATATGTCACCTAACAAATCGCGGTGATTGGCACTTTCGATCAGCCTAAAAAATCGTGTCAATTTCAATTTTGTCGATAAATATCGCTCATCCCATAGGTGCACACTGATGTGGAAAGTAACTTACAAACACAATCCAATATCAGTAGCACACTGCTAACACTAAAAAACTATTCAAAAGGCACCTGAGATTTTGGAAAAGCATCTTTGATACTTAGAATACATGAAAATAATTTTGGGTCTTAGTTCACATTCTTTAATCAAAACTGCCAGTCAAGAGCTACCAGTCAGAATGGGGACCTCAATTAGAGGTGGGAACCTAACTTCTAGCATAACTTTTAAGAATAAATACTAAAAACATAACGAAAACCCAACATAATTGATATCATCTGAATTTTTACTAACCTGCAGAATACAGATAATGAATCATTTTATACGAAAAGAATGAATGCCATAG
Source organism: Phyllomedusa bahiana (assembly GCA_025379985.1). Classification (NCBI taxonomy): domain Eukaryota; kingdom Metazoa; phylum Chordata; class Amphibia; order Anura; family Hylidae; genus Phyllomedusa; species Phyllomedusa bahiana. Next base: position 27,538 of record JAODAL010035091.1, on the reverse strand, counting down.
AATCAAAACCCCCGTAAACAGGGCTTAAGTACTTTTTTCACATTTCTCACCACTTATAGTACAATGGGCCACCATTAAAATCTGTCCTGCAAAAAATCAAGACTATATGTATATGAAAATAAGAAAAGTTATGGCTCTTGGAATACGTGAAAATGTAGGAGCAAAAGTTATGACCATGTGGCGGGGTGATTGTTACGGACTAAGAAACAATTTTGCTCAGACAAGATGTGGTAGTTATATTTTTTTCAGGTATAAATTATACAGAACCATAAGCAAGGCACCAAGTTTACTGATATGTGATCCTGTTCCATATGATGTTACATGATCCTCAAGAACAATTAAAATGAATTATTCATGTAAGTAAGTAGAGCAATCAGTGTGCTGTTATATTCTTGATACAGAGCTATAAATTCCCTTAACAAGGCTTTAGAATAAAATGATAAAACTGGCTGCCCCAGGAAACTGATGGAATATGGATAGGCTATACCATCAATGTGTGATAGGTGCAGGTTCCTCCTCTGGGAATTTGCCCCCGAAAGTTCTGAGTGTATCTAAAGCCAGTTATTTTTTGCTGTACTTCACTGTATGTGGCACGTATGACCAACTCTCCAATTGAATTGAGGACTTTTGAGGCTCTGTTTTCATATAGGTGCAAGTCCAAGAGCTGGGGCCTGCACGAAACACACATTGATGGTATATCCTATCAATATGCCATCAATGTATGAAATGGAACATTCCTTTAAGTCCAATTACTTATTGAGTTTAAGTGGAGCTTTCTGAATCTCTACACAAAATGACAGTTTTTTTTTACTTTGTTTCTAGTAGAGAGGACTGACTAAATAGCAGTGCACTACCAAGATAGTTCAGTAATGGAGATAGTATCAATCCAAGGCAAACAGAAAGAATACATTGTTTTAAATGAATAGATTGTGAATGTGTAGGGCTAGAAAAACAAACTAAATATATGTAGAAAAAAATTTGTGACTGCATTTTTGTGCCTGTATGTAAGAGACAGGTGCAAGTATTATATTTACACCTGAAAATTTACTGGGGATCAGGATTCAAAGAAGTAGAGTATTGCCAGTGAGGTTAATTAGCATTATGCATAATAATGGTGAAAATAAATTGGATCTGTTATAGTTCTTTGCAGAGAAGGAGGAAAGATTAATCTGATAAAAATGTGTGGAGAGCTGATGAAAGGTTAATTGATCAGAATTAGCTTGCCAGATTCATTAGGATGTTGAGTGTTGAAAGATTTGAGAGCAAGTAGAGCACTGAAAGCAAATATGCTAAAGAGGGTCAACATAATGCAGATCGTAGTGCAAAATTTGATCAGCCTAAAGATTAGAGGAGATAAGTCATATTCTGCTAACTCCCCAGTTCCCTTTAATCCAAATTTGATTCCATTCTGATCTAATACAGAGCACTAGTTGTACTTAAAGTTGACCTTAGAAATGTTTTGTAGAACTGACCAAACTACAACTAAAGTGTCAAAATGAGAATATTCCACAAAATGCAAAATGCCATTTTAGTAAAGAAGCTTCAGTTATATGCACTTTATAAATCAGCATGCATTTGAACAAATTCTGAAGCGATCACAAGTATTTATGTGTAACATTATGCATAATTCACTTTATAATAACCACTAAAGATTGCTTTTTTTCCTTCGTCACTAAACGGACGATGTGGAATTTAGCAAGATAATTTTTTATCCTAAACAACTTTATTAAATATGATTCATTCGTCACATTCTCATACTTTCCTACATCTTTGAACTCTTACAAATTGTTAGAAACATTACTATTCCCATGGGTAGATTTGCTTATCTTAATGGCAATTTTTTGCTTGTTGGAATCACAACAGTGAAACAGAACACATGGCAAATAGAATCACTGAGATGTAAAATTAATTAAAGTTTTAAGAACAGTGTAATATCAAACCACAGAAATGCAGAGAATGAAATCCAAAGAATGGATAAAGAAGGTTAATATTTCTCTAGGAAATGTATTTTTGCTATTTACCTATTTGTTGCTTACTACTACATAATATGCAATATATAATTTTAGCAATATATAAAAGCTATAATAACCTGCCCTTTTTGATTTTATTTAATCCCTACTTTTCCTTTTATTTATACTGTATATTATTGGGTGGAGGCCTCTATCTTTTTTTTTGTAATATGAACAAGGATAGATTGGCACACCTGGCAAGCCATGAACTTATGCCCAAGAAAAAATATTCTGAGGGTCCATCCTTCCCCCATACAGAATCTGTGAAAGTCAGTTTCCTTCTAATATTTAAAATTGCTCTGTAGGAAATAGGGATGTAGCAGAGTTTAACTTAACAGTGACACCACGGTTTTCGTGTTGTCTACTCTTATCCCTAAACAAAAGCCATTGAAAAGCTTTGAAAAACTTGAGAAAACATTTTGTGCATTATCTGTGAAGGTTTAGTTCTGCTACTTCTGAATAGTCAATCAAATCATTTAGAGATAAAGGTCACTGCATATGGGAATCAACATATAAAATAACTGTCTCTAAAGTCAACTCCTAATGGGAACAGAAATAGCCTATTTGATCCTATTCATGCTATGTCTTTATGTGCTGCGTAATAAAGTTTCAAATTAAATTAAAAATGCTTGTGCTCTGTACAGAGGGAAGGGTCGACTGTCAAAGTATTTTGTCTGACAGTCCCAAAGAATCTCATATTTATGTAATTATGATGATTGCATGTATACAGTATATATTATTACTTATACAGAGTGAAATATGATATACTTCCAGGGTGTACAACATCTTCTTGGCTAAGAGCCACATTGTCATGTTGTACCTCTCCCAGTGGCTGCAGTTAATCTTAGAGGGCTATTCCCCATCTGAGCCCTTTATGGCACTTCAATTGTAAATTCCCAAAATAGCTAGAACATTTTTGTTCTACTTTAGGGACTACCAGAGATCATGATTGGGTTCCCAGCTCGGTACTCCTAAAAGAGAATATGAGGTCCCTATTTTTCTTGTAGTTTTTGGGGGCTGCAGAAGTGGCTGTTTTCTAACTATAGCTAGAAAGAACAACAGATATATGGCCTCCTCTCCAACTACACTCCTCCTCTTCAGTCTTGAAACTATCAGACTTTTTTTTGGTATATCTTGTGGATATGCCATGATTGTGTAAAAAATAAATACGCCTTTGAGGAAGAAATCCAGAGATAATATAAAACAATTTTTACTGGATTGTTAAATTGGGAGGCTTAACATACAGCCCCATAGTACCAGTCATACAATATCAGGCATACAGTGTCCATAATAATAGTGCCAGCCATACGGTGCCAGCTATAGCAGTTCCAGCAATATCAATGTAAGCCATAACAGTGCCAGCCATATAGTGCCCACCATAACAGTGCCAGCCATACAGAGCCCACCATAACAGTTCCAGCTATAACAGTGCCAGCCATAACAGTGCCAACCATACAGTGCCAGCAATATCAGTACCAGCCATCCAGCACCACCATAACAGCCCCATCCGTTGCATGCATCTGTCAAAAGATTAATTTTCTTTTCTGAAGTAAGAGGACAGAGACAAAGCATGTTGTGTCCTGATGGCTGGAGTCTGGGGCATTAGGGGCCAATTGTGATAAGGGACAGATGCGGCCTGAAAATGCATAGCAACTTCTGTATATGACATTTGCCATTTTCTATACCTGCCTTCAATTAAAGTGGAAGGATTTCATGTGATTTTCGATGTTGATTTTTTCATTTGCCCCTTACTAATCATGGTGATAATACAAATCTGGCTGATTGTTTGTTGAAGAAACTTTTGTAAATGAAAATAATTTCCATTTATCAGAATGAGGTAAGGCACATGGTTTTCTACAAGCCTCATGGCTGTTGAATGGTACATTTTGCAGACATTTCTCAAACAAATCCGCTGCTTGTAAATTATAACCTTATTTAACATAAATGATTCATATACTAAAGATATGTTCATATAGAAATGTTGTAAGTTATCATCGTAGAATAAGGTTAATATTAAGACAATCACCTACTGGACACTTTGTACCATTTAAACGGTAGGAAAGTTGCTGGAATGAATCATTTGGATAAAAGAGATAAATAATGTAATGAGAACAAATTAAGTTTGTCCTTGTATTCAACTTTACATGATACATGATTTAAAGTCAGTAACAAAACGGGACTGCCTGTATATTTTCGGCAGCTGCCCAGACACATTTTGGACTATGATTAAATCTTGCCATTAACAGCGTCAAATCAATAAGTTTTATTGAATCAGGAGGCAAATTGAAGCCTTTAAAGCTAAAGCTATAGCAAATGTAGAAGTTCTGCTAATAAGATATTACAAGTGGGAAAGTCAGTCAGAAATGTTGATTATAGTAAGTGTGAAGTTTGTTGGTACTAAAAAAGATTTGGGGGTAAGGCAGCAAACAGAATAAAGCCAGTGTTCCAAGTTATTGGTGGGGGAACTCATTAGTGCAGAAAATAGAAGTTTAGAAATAGTGCCATTTTAGCAAGTAATGCAAAAAAAAAAACCAAAAACATGGTGCTATACATTTAAAGGGGTTCTCCGCTAAAAAGATCTATCTCTAATGATGGGGAACAGTAAAATATATAAGCACTTTTGTAATTGGTTTGCCTTACCTTAAGTAACTTAGTATAGTAGATATGAACTTAAAACTGTGCATCTACTAGTTATTTCTGCATCAGCTGGGAAGGACACGACCTCTTGTTGTGAGGGCTGCTGCACTCCTGTGCTTAATCCCCTCTGAGACTGTGAGAAAAAGAGGCTGCCGGGATGGCTGTGTGTTAATGAAGGCTGTCTCAAGCTCCTCTCATGTAGATCGATCTCCCACTCATTAACACAGTCCTTATACACTGCTCTCCCCCCATATAACAGCCTTAAAACAGTGTGACTCTACCTCTGCCTGATAACTTTTTTCATCATTTCAGGCTATTGTGTATAACAGCAATTACACAAGACAAGGTACTTGGTTACCAAGGAGCTGTGCAGCCTGGGAGCTCAGAACTCCGCAGCCATTTCTAAGCATTGAGAACTATGCAGTCAGAAGCATAGCGGAGGGTCTGGCAAAGCTGTGTCCTCTCCCTTCCCCTGCTAAACACACAGTCATTGTGTGTTAACCACTATTCAATGAGGGGAGACAAGCCTCCCTGGGAGAAGATACCCACAGACTAATGAGAGGATGAGGGACATAGCCCCTTCATTTAAAACTGAGTAGAATCAGCTCAAGTATACGAAAATGTTCAAATGATATATAAACCCCTTTAAAACTCAATGTAACATCACCACATTAGCAGTGCTTTTTGAGCTATAAAGTACTACAGAATAAACATTTATGAACCCCAAACACTATATACAGGCATTGAACATTAATATAGAACTAATAATTGCACAGCCCATGACAAGCATAGAACAAAAGTGCCCCCACATAAGTGTCAACCACAATTGTGCCCAACCTTCTATAGACCTGATTAGTTTTATCCTGGTCAGGAATCTAGGGCAAACATGTATGAAAACAGTCTAGGTCTACAGAACGCTTTGTTGTCAAATTAGCAATCAATCAGGCGCCCCTCTAAATTTTTCCGAGCACTATATGAAATGATAGGGGCGCTATGATTGGTTGCTATTAGGCACCAATGAGAGTTTTAGACTTAGATGGTTTTCAGACATGAGGCCCATAGTCTTTGCCACATCAGCAACCTGCTAATTATATTACCATGAGTCATATCATACTTCTTGATTTTTAATTATTCAGTTTCTTTGTGAAGGAAAGTTGTGCACATATGCTACATGTACAAACCAGAACAGGAAGAACCAATCAGGGGATGGCCTTCACTGACTCTAACATTTGACATTGACTGTTTGTTTTGTCATTCCTATATGGTTTTTTAAAAGGGATTTTCTCACCATGCTGTTTATGTGTGCAATAGGCATGATCGTGATCTTAAAAACTTCCCAACTCTTACTGGGTTAGGCTCTGTAGTGTGTGGCTCTATAGCAGTGATTTAGCATATACAGATCACAATATTCATAAATTTCCTAATAGCTGTGGCATGGACTGAAGGTGATGTAATCTATAATGTTACAGGGATTCTGAGCCAATGTAAAATGATCAAAAGTAATATATCTCCTTTATTTGGTAGAGATAACATTACTCTGTTCTTCAAAACTGTGCTTGGGACATCACTCACTGTCTAATCAGAAGGGAGTGCATTACGATAACCAAATAACATGTGTGCACTCAGAACAGGTAAAATCTCTTATCTCCAAAATAATATAAGAAGAACCAATAATGTATTTGAAAAAAAGTTCTTGATTTAATGCTCCCAACATTGTTGTGAGGCTAATAGTTGTAGTTAAAACTACCCCCTTTAATGATAACTTGTAAAATTTTATTTTGAAGCAATTTAAATAGTTGGGAAAACACTAGAAATGAGTATTATTAGAAATGAAAACAAATCTGTGAAAATTTGCTCTTCCTGCCTTTCTGGTAGTGGAAGAAACTATTATTTTAAAACCATATTTCAAGAAATATACCTTTTTATATTGATAAACATTTACGTAAGATTGCCTCTGTTGTCTTGAAATGGAGGAAACACAGCTCTTTAATAGGAAATTTTTTTCCATCAGCAAGTCCAGTTGGGGTGAATTTTCAATGTTATATCTAAAATTGTTAGAATTTAATTATTTTTCACCTACAGATTATTTGCATATTATTATTTAACCTTTTGGGCTTATAGTTCACTTTTTCCACTTGTTAGGTTGAGACAAAAAAATTGTTAACAAATTATTATTATATTTTTTTAAAAACTATTGCAAATCCCAAATTTCCAAGGTGCTCAAACAATAATTACAGGGGGATAAAAAAATCACAAAAAAAAAATTGCAAAGGGACAAACGGGAAAAAGCCAAAGAATTAAAAAATAATTATAAAAATTTCTGCATCGGGGATCGATTCAAACATATGCAGCTACTTAAAACCGTTTCCTGTAAATTATCACAAAACACCACACCACTAAACCTTAAAATTTGCTCAAACGGGGCCCTTTTCCAGTCAAACTGTCCAAAATACAGCTGTGAAAAATTCTTGCTTTAACCCTACCCCTAACCTCCTTACCCACTCTAACATAATTTGGGGTTTGGGAAAAGGGGCTTTTCAGTTTTTTAACCCCTTTCCCCGCGTTTGCTGTACTGTACCCTATTTGGGAAGTGATTCCAGCAAATGGACATACAGGTATTTAGGGGCGTCGTACGGGTCTCAAGCAGGCTGCATGACGCACTGGACGACTGTAAAATTAGATGGTCCATGCAGTAAAACTAAGATGGGCGAATTTCTCAAAAATTCGATTGGGGGCCCCTTCCCCAAAATTTTTTCCGACAAAATTTGTTTCGTTCCGAAAATTACTTCGGGCACGAATGGGTTAAAAAAGCACTTTTTCCAGGCTCACAGAGCCTGCAGGGTGCTGTAGAACGTTGTCCCATGCTTAAAATGCAGGGCGCTTGGGTTTGGTCTTCATACAATGTTGTGTTTTATAGACACGCACTGACTCCGCCCCCTTTTAGAAATCGCTTCACTTAAAATTCCCGGGGCACTTAAGAGGGAAAAAACTGCCAAAAAACTCAGGGGGAATGTACCCTGATAAAGTCATGCCAGCAAAAGCTGGAAAAAAAAAACTGAAGCTCAGGGGCAACTTTGGGACAGAGTGTGGAGGTGAGGCGGCGCCACAGCAGCATAAAGGTCAACGTGGCACAAAGACATTCGGGAGGTGCAAAAAACACGAGGAAGCCACGAGGGCAAAAAGACTAGAGCAGAGGCCCGGGCGGCAGCAATGGGAAAGATAGGCAGTGGCAAATGACATTTGGAGGGGGTAAACATATTAGGCCACAAAAGGGCACAATCACACAGTGTGGAGGTCCGGGGGTAGCAGAATAAAGATCGGCGGGGCACAATGCATTTGGAGGCGGCAAAACAGTTTTTGGGGCCACAGAGTGGCACAACACACAGGTGGAGGTCACGACAGCAGAAAAGCAGAATCAGGCTGGACAATGACTTTCTAGGCGGCAAAACATTTTAGGCCACAGAGGGGCACAATCACACAGGGGAGGTCACGAAGCAGCAGCATGAAAATCAGGCAGGGGGAAAAATGACATTCTGGAGGTGGCAAAACATATTAAGACAGTGGCAAATCACACAGTGTGGGGGTCACCGGCAGCATAGGAGATCAGGCAGTGGCCAAAGACATTCTGGGGGTGGCTAACAGTATTAGGCCCAGAGTGGCACAATCACACAGGTGGGGGTCACGGGGGCAGCAGTAGGGAAACAGGCAGGGGCAAAAAAGACATTCTGGGGCGCTAAAAATTTTAGGCCACGAGTGGAAAAATCACACAGTGTGGAGGTCACGGGGGCAGATAGAGACAGGCAGGGGCACAAGACTTCTGGAGGCGGAAAAAACATATTGGGCCACAGGGGTGGCAAAATCAAAAAGGTGGAGGTCACGAGAGCCAGCTGGATCAGGCAGGGGCACAATGACTTTCTGGAGGGGCAAAACGGGGAAGCCATAGAAGGGCACAATGACTGAGAGGGGAGGTCAGGGGCGGCAGCACAGAATCGCAGTGGCACAAGAACAGTGTGGAGGGCAGGGGCGAGTCCACAGCAGCTTAGGTCAGAGAGTGGCACAATGACATTGGGGGTGGCAAAACAGGGGGAAAGCCACAGAGTGGTAAAGGACAGGCGGATTACGGGGGCAGCGCAGAGGTAGGCGTGGCACAATACCAGGGGGGGACATGGCAGCAGCCACAGCAGCAGCATGAGGTCAGACAGGGCAAAATTACACTGTGGATGTCACAGCAACAGCAGCAGCACTGGGGTCATAGAGGGGCACAATGACAAGTTTTGAGTTGGGGCAATACCATCCCTGGTAAAGATGGTGGTAGGCGAGGAGAAACGTCAGCGTGGTGGATCGGGCGGGTGGCGGCATCAAATAATGGCTGGGGGCGGGTTTTTGAACCCAGACGACGCCTAAGGCTTGGTGGTGGAAATCCCGGCCCGGGATCCAGCCTGATTACTTGACAAAGGTCAGTCGTTCCACATTTCCCGGGGACAAGGGGGTTTTTTCCTTGGGGTAACGATGGCCCCCCCCCCCTGACACCCCGCTCTTGCCACACTACTGGCCGGGCAGGCCCGTTCCCACTCAAACTCGGCAATTGGGGCCACCATCAGTTGGCTGCCCGAAAACCCAGCGGATCTTTAACTGAGGGGGCAGAGTGCTGCCCAATAGGCCACAACCTTTGGTTCAGGACGCTCCGGGGTCCTGCTGCTGCTGCTGCTGGCAACCCCCCCCTCCCTCACAGGCGGGTAAGGACTCTCTAAAGGGACCCAGATTTTGGTTATACTGATGGAGCTGGTACTCTCCACCCCCCCACCCCCCGCAGCCGGGCATAGTGTGACGCTGAGGAACCCCCCGGTCAGATTTTAAGGGGGCGTGCCGAAAATTACAGCGGCCAAGATTGGGGGATTTTTCCCTATAGAAATTTTGAGTTTGCCCTTCCCTCTCAATAGCGGGGAAAAAGGCTCCCTTTTGGACCGGTACGAGGGTCCAATAGGGGGGAGAGCCAGAAGTACCCCTCTGCCGGATGCTTTTTCACTGTCACTAGCCGGGCAAATAAGCAGTGCGGGCCATCTGCACAAGGACTCCGGGGGGCCCCCCTGTTCCCTTTTCCACTGTATACGCCATGGTGCTTGGGGTCATCTGCCTATTTCCTCATCTCCTCCCCCTCCTCCGTGCCCCTGCTCCTCCTCTCTTGTACCTTGGTAGAAAATCCATCATTTCCCCCAACAATGCTTTTGCTCCAATGTCCCCTCCCCCCTCCTTTCAGCCCCACCGAAATCATGTGGGCCACGAGATGTGCGCCACGTCTCAAGTCCCCTGCCCAGACAGTTTTTTCCATTTTTTCCCGGACATAAAGCAGTGGAATGACGTTATTCCCCCCTTTTATCCTGGCGATGAAAAATAACGTGCCCCCTCGAATGGCCCCCAACAAAGGGCGATGTCCGCGAGCTCCCAGGGTGACTAAAAGGGTTAAAGGGGGAGTACTTCTTCTGCCAAATTTCCAAAAAAATCGTTAATGGCCCTTTCTCTTTTCATACGTCGGTCCAACATTGCAGGCTGGAATTCCAGGGGGGGAAACATCGCATATCAGAGTGTTTTGGGGGGCCGTTCTGCCGCTGCAATGAGGGGGGGTGTTCCGGCTTTGCTCGAATGGTAAAGTGCATGACATTTTTCCTGGCCATTTTTCAGAATTTTGAAGATCGGGGGGAAGACTTCGGGGAACTTTTTTTCACAACCAATTGAACACTTTCGCCATGCAGGGCGCATGGACCATCCCTCCTCGGTGCCGTGGACCCCATGTTCCTCCCTTTGTCTGCCCAGGGTTTACGATTTGCAGTTGGCGCGAAAAAGCCACACACCGTTTCTTGTGATGATCGGAGCAGTTCCTCCCTGTGTGATTCGTTCGCCAGGCAAGCCAGGTGTAGAACTGCATGACACCGCGTGCCCAAAAAATGTGGTAGATGGAGCAGTACCCGTGGAGGCTGAGATGGGGGGAGGGGGGAGGGGCGGACATTGCGCAGGTGCAGCATTTGACAAGTGGAGGAGAAAGCGGGTCTCCTGCCAAATTGTTGGTGGCCTGGGCTGGAAGCACATTCACCCATGGGTCTAAAAGGCAGTCTGGCCCGACCGTAGTTACAGCTCCCCGACTCCACGCTGCCCGGGTTTCACCTTGAACAAAACCCAAAAGCTCAAGGGCTGACCCACCTTCTTTTTACATATTTTTAAAATCTGGTACTGCCTTTTTGGAAAAGATATTCGGCTTGAAACTCTCCATCTCGGTCGGCCAAGCCATTAGTTCTTAGCGGGGCAGATCCACCATTTGAAAGGGAGGGACTGCATACAACAACTTGGACGGAAACACGTTCAGCCTGAAACCCTTTGATGGTTGGACCATACTGTTGTCTCTTTGCAATCGCCTCGCTGAACAACTGCTGGGGCCATGGTAGCAGGAGCAGGAGCAAATTGGACCCGGGGGATGATGTCAAAGAGAAACAGTCCCTTCTGCAGAGGTGGTGGACCTTACGGCTGCAATGGCATGCGGGGCCCCGGGCGCTGCTGCTGCTGTGTTGCTGCGGGGGGCAGGTGGACCACCACATTGGCCCGTTTCTCCCCCGGCTCCCGGTGGGACCTGCATTGTTGAGCAGGGGCCTGGGGCCCTCGTTAGCTCCCTGGCCACGCTTCACTTTCCCGCCCACAGATTTTTACATAACCCTATTCGGCTCTCCGGTGCTTTGCAAAGAACTGCCACACCACCCAGTATCGGATTTTACCGCCCCCACTCCGCACTTTGGGGCTACTCCGCTGCTGCCTTGCGGGGCCCCTTGGGGTACTTTTTTGGGCCTGCGAACGGGTTTTTACCCATGGCCCCTTGGCTCCCGACCTCCCCATGCTGCTTCCGCTGACCACGGCCACACGACCCCTTGCTGGCGCCTGCTGCCCACCGGAAAACAGAGCCCCTCTTCTCCTGCGATGATGAAGCCTTGCCCCACCCAGCTCCCAAGTGCGGGCGGCTACATCACATCTATTTGTGTTTCATCTCACTGCTGTCCCATCACCGGCTTGGTTGCCGAGGCTGACTCTCACAAATGACCTCCCAGCCACTCTCCCCATCTATACTTTGCCGCCTACGCAAGAACAGGCGATATTGGCCCATTTCTTCGCGCCATGTAGCTCTTTACTGCCCCTCCTCAAATTGTTATCCTCCCATATAGTGGCGCGACCCAGACCCCATAGTAATCTCTGGCGAGGGGGAAACCGAGGGGCAAGGCGGGCTGGGCAGGGGGGCCGCTGACCCGCTCCCCGGGCCCTGCCAACTAATGGGGGTTTTCTGAGGTTCCCACCGCCTTGGCTGGGGGTTTTCAGATTATCTGGGAGGGAGGATGACCCAGTAACCAATCAGAACCCTTGGGGGCTGAACAACACCGGCCGCTAGATGACAGCGGCAAATTGGGCCCCCACCGGTGACACCCGCTGGACGCCCCCCGCTGGCTGCGATGGGCCTGTTCCAGGAATGTTTGTGCACTGCCACCGAATGCAGAGGCCACCTTCTGTCTGACTATGTTTTTTTCTAAATGTACAGATATGTTTGATGATGATTCGTATTGATAAATATTACCCGTTTTTGACTCCAAATGAAAAACTCGTAACAAAGCTTGGGTAACCCTTGAAAAATTGACTCCCAAATGGCCAGGAAAAATTTATTTTTTGTGTCATTTAAAAACACTGTGTGTTTTATAAATTAAAAGCACAAAAAGGGTTAATTAACCTTTTGGGCATAATTTGCTCAGGAAAAAATGTATATATTTTGGCGTTGAAAAAGACGGTTTTTTTTTGTCACACACCACAAAAAAATTTAATAACCCCGGATTAAATTGCGCCAAGAATTGAGCCCCCCAAAATAGCAGCTTTGTAGCGTGTTTTCAATTGCGGTTTCTACCCCCAAACAAGAGATACATTTTAATAACCTTTGCTTTTAATTAGGCTACAGGAAAAATTTATATATTTTGGGTTAAAAAGACGGTTTTTTTTGGGTCAGCAAAAACCACAAAAAAACGCTTTAAAAACCCCTGGATTTAAAATTTCGCCAAGAATTTTAGCCCCACAAAAGTACTTTGTAGCGTGTTACAATTGGTGTTTTATAAAGCCACACAACAAAAATACAGTTGTAATTAACCTTTGCTTGTGAATTTGGCTACAGGAAAAAAGTTATATTTGGGGGTTGAAAAAGAGGTTTATTTTTTTCAGCACACCGCAAAAACAACGCTTAATTTTCCCCTGGATTTAAATTGCGCCAAAGAATTAGCCCCACAAAATAGTAGCTTTGGGCGTTTACAATTGCGTGTTTTCTACGCCCACAAAAAGAGTACCGTTTTAATTAACCTTTGCTTGGAATTAGGCTAGAGGAAAAAAATTTTTTATTTTTGGCTTTAAAAAGACGGTTTTTGGGGTCGCACACCAGCAAAACAACGTTAAATTTAAACCCGGATTAAATTTCCCAAAAAATTACCCCCAAACAGTAGCTTTGTACGTTTACAATTGGGTTTTCTAGCCACCAAAAAAATACAGTTTTAATTAACCCTTTTCCCGTGAATTAGGTACAGGAAAAAATTTTATTTTTTTGGCTTTAAAAAGTGGTTTTTTTGGGGGGAGACCCAGCAAAAAAAACCGCTTAATTAACCCCGGTGTAAATTGCGCCCAAAGAATTGAGCCGCACAAATAGAAAACTTTTTAGGTGTTTCAATTGGTGTTTTCTACGCCAACAACAAGAGATACAGTGTAATTAACCTTTGCCCTTGAATTAGGCTACAGGAAAAATCTATATATTTTGGGGTTGAAAAAGACGGTTTTCTTGGGGACACCCAGCAAAAAAAGCTTAATTAAACCCAGGATGTAAAATGAGCCATAGAATTTAGCCCCCCCAAACTAGTACTTTTGTAGCGTGTTACAATTCGTGTTTTTTAACCACACAACAAGGAAAACAGTTGTAATTAACCTTTTTCTTGTGAATTACACAGGAAAAATTTTTATATTTTGGCGTGAAAAAAACGGTTTTTTTTTGTCAGCACACCAGCAAAACAAAAAGCTTAAATTTTAACCCCTGGTTAAATTGCGCCCAAAAATTGAGCCGCAAAAAATATAGCTTTGTTGTGTTACAATCTGTTTTTTACGCCACACAAAAAGAGATACAGTTAATTTAAAACCTTTTTCTTGTGAATTTTTGGGTACAGGAAAAATTTATATATTTTGGCTTGAAAAAGACGGGTTAAATTTTGTCAGACACCAGAAAACAACGCTTAATTAACCCCCCAGTAAATTGTGCCAAAGAAATTTAGCCCCACAAACTAGTAGTTTTGGGAGCGTGTTAAATTCGTGTTTTCTTTGACACAACAAGATACAGTTGTAATTAACCCTTTTTTGTGAATTAGGCTACAGGAAAAATTAAAATATTTTTGGCGTTTAAAAAAACGGTTTTTTGGGGGCGACCCACAAAACAACCTTTAATTTAACCCCCCGGATGTAAATTGGCAATGAATTTTAGCACCAAAAAAGAAGGGTATTTGATTGTAAAAAAAGCTGTTTCTTTAAATGAAAACAACAGGAACTGGCTTAGTACCCCTTGGGTATTTAAAGTATATGCAGCTGCATGGACGCACACTGGATTTCAGTCCAAAACCCCAAAAAAAATTGAAATAAACATTAAGAAAAGTCTCTAGACAAACGAGACACCCCACAAAATTGCTTTAAAAAAAAATCAATTCTTCGTAAGAGCTATCAGCCAGTCAGCACTTCCCTGATGAGCAAGTGAAGGAGTGTGAGCTCCCGGCGTCGCGCCCGGACTTATATAGTGCGGTGACGTCACAGAATCCGGCCAGTCTCTGAATGGCTTCACCTCTGCACATGTCATGCAGGCTATGCCCTTCTTCCTCCCAGAGTGTTTTGCCCCATGTAGCGCCATGTGCTCGCAGCCATTTTATCAATCAAAAGCACACTTCGTTCACCCGAAGTACCCCAAAGTTCTAATTCTTTCCGAACCGAAGTTTTCCTGAAATTCTAAACGAATTCCACTTCGTTAGAATCGATTTGCCCATCTCTAAGTGCAACCCCAAACACAGAAGGAGGGAACTTTATCTGTAGCCATTAGCAATGTAATCCCTAGCATCTCAGAAGCCTATCAAAGGATTCCGCACTTCCTATGATGTCACAATGCCTTCTGGGCATAGCCAGGCATAATGATTGACAGTTGCCATGGAGAGCAGTATTGCTGTGTATTGCTCTCTATTGTAACAGTGATCTAAAAATCACTGATGCAAGTGCCTTATGGGGAAAAGTAGAAAAAAAAGTGAAAGAGTACAAAAAAGAAAAAAAAGAAAACATAAAACGAAAAAATAAAATAAATAGATGCACACCGACCTTATCCCTTTAACAAATGCCAATCACCCCAAAAAAGATCAAAAATAAAGCATGTGTATCTGGAGTCGCCGCATGCGTACCAACCTACTCTATAAATCTGTTGTGCTATTTAACCTGCATAATGAACTTCGTAAAAAAAATCCAAAAATAACAGCACATAAAATGGAATAAAAAGTGATCAAAAAGTCATATAAATGCCAGAGAGGTACAAATGAAAACGCCAGTTCATTATGCAAAACAAAATAATGCCCTTACACAGCTCTGTATACGTAAAAATAAAAGACGAAAACTATGCATAAATACAGTTTTACACAATAAAAAACACAAATTTTTCTTTTTTAAAGCACTTCAGCATAAAGAAAACAATATAAACTGGGTATCGCCATAATCATATCAACCCACGGAGTAAAACTAACCTGTCATCGACATTGCATAGTGAGCGCTGTTAAAAATAACAATAAAAACACTCCTCAGCAGTATTTTCTTCATTCTGGTTTCCAAAAACATATTTAAAACTGATCAAAAAGCCTTGTTCCCTCAAAAATTATACCAATAAAAATGTCAACTCATCCCACAAAAAACACATACACAGCTCTGTACACAGAAAAAAAAAAGTGTTTTAATTGTGTAAAAGTTAAAACAAAAACAATATACAAATTGGATATTGCTTAAATCATATCGACCTGCTGAGTAAAGCTACCATGTCATTTATACTGCACGGTGACCACTGTAAAAAATAAAAAAAACACTTCAAGGATTGCTGTATTGTGTTCAAAACATCTCACAGAAACCTTGATAAAAATCGATCAAAGCATCATATTCCTCCCATAATGGTACCAACAAAAACTGATGTTTTCATTTGTACCATGTTGGCATTTATTTGACTTTTTGATAACTTTTTTCCATTGTATGTGCAGCAGGATGAATGAAAAACACAATCCTTTTTTTTTTTTTTTTTTTTTAAGGCATTCACCTTGCAGGTTAAATAACACGACAGATTTATAAGGTAGGTCGTCCTTTTACAAAAAAAAGCCCTGAATCAGCTGCATATACGGAAAAAGAAAAAAGTTACTACTGTCAGACTAGGACGCCATAAAAACACAATTTTTTATAAACACATATCTACTGTGTAAAAGTAAAACAAAAAACTATACAAAATTTATATCACTGTAATTGTACCGAGCTGCATACTAATGTTATCCTCTCAATTATACCACATGGTGAACACTGTAAAAATGAAGCCAAAATTTTTTTTCTTGGATCAAATGCTAAAAAAACTATGGAACACCTGTGCACCCAAATTGCACAATACACCCCTAGAGATGAGAACCATGAGGGGTGTTGAATCCAAGATGGGACGACTTCTGGAAGGTTAAAACTGTTCTGGTACTTTGGGGGCTTTGTTAATATGACATTGCACCCACAAAAATCTGTTCCCAAAGCCAAATAGCGATCCCTCCCTTGTACGCAGTGCCATGCGCTCAAGCAGCACTTTACACCCATATATAGGGTATTGTCGAACTTGGAAGAAATTGTGTAACAAAATTCGAGTTGCTTTTTTCCAGGATTCGTTGCAAACATGAAACATTTTATGCTTAAATTGCAGATTGTTGGAAAAAAAACATTTTCACAGCCAAATGCTAAAAATTTGTGAAACATCTGTGGGATCGATATACTCACTACACCCAGCCAAAAGAAAATTGTAATGAAAATGAGACAACAAAGTTAGTAAGGTGCTTCTGAGGTCTGTGGTTGAGCCAAATAGCGCATCAGGGCCACATATCGGATTTCCCTAAAAACTGCAGAATTGGGGTAATCAATGTTGAGTTGCATTTCCCTGGTCACATCTACTGTATTCAAGTGAATAATGGATAAAAATTGGAAAGCTACAAAAAAGTGACAATTTGAAATTTCACCACCACTTTGCTTTCATTTCTGTGAAATACCTAATGAGCTATTACACTTCCTAAATACTGTTTTGAATACTTTAAGGGGTGTAGATTCTTAGGTTTATGGGGGAATATAATTCAAACCCTTCAAAGCCATGTCAGAATTGGAATGGTGCCTAAAGAAATCTGTTGCAAATTTTCTTGTAAATGTGAAAAATAACTACTAAAATCTAAGCCGTCTAAGGTCACAAAAAAACTCTCAGGAGACATATGGCAAATGCTACTTATAAACAATTGTGTGTGGAATAACTATCTGTCTTACATGGAAAAAATGTTGAACTTTGAAAATGGAAAATTTTAAAAAATGTACACAATATTTTCATATTTTTCACAAATAGACAAGGATTGTATAAACTAAAATTTCCTTCTAACTTAAAGCACTATGGGCGAAATGTATGAAGGAAGGCACGTCAAAGTGAATAGTCGAGTCTCATTTTCAGTGTATAATGCGACTGATGTATGAAAGTGGTTTTTGTGTGTTCATAACACATTGCCTCGCCTCCGAGATAGGCTTTTAGTATCTACTCACTATCTATTGCGCGAGCTGAGGCTAGGATCTACTCACAAGCACCGGCACATGTAGTTAAGGTTATAGACAGGCTGGAAAGAAAAAAGTCTTTAGAATAGCATGTCAGTGAATAGAAACTATGGTACTGATTAGTGATGAGCGATTACGTTGACTATCGTCATCGGGTCGATAGTCGATATCGGCAATTATCAATAAGATATCCGATAGTCGATAATAGAATATCACACCGTATGACCATTAAAGTCTAGGAGAGGAAACAACACCTTCATTAATACACCCAAAACAGGGCTGGAGAAGCTGGAATTAACACCACAAACAGTCAGACATGGATACGGGCTACATCTTAGGCAACACACTTAGTGTTTATAAAATCCACAGAAAAAAACTCACAGACCATTACTATCCCTGTCCTTGCACACAGCATGACCCCGTAAACCCGCCATGACCCACAATTTAAAAAGTTGCCAGAAGCTAGTATGATTTGAACCATCAATTTACATGAACTGACATTGTATATCCCTGTCCAGGAACGCAGATGAGCCCCAAACCCTGCATGACCCCCAGATTAAAAAGTTAGTCCGAAAAAGGAGTCTTTCAACCACCATTTTTAGTTGAACAGGACAGTAACTATAACTGTCCTGTACAGCCGAATGACCATTAAACCTGTCTGACCCACAGATTAAAAAGTGCTGTGGAAAAGGAGTCTTTCAACCACCATTTTAGTTGAACAGGACTTGACTAAACCTTTTCTGTAACCACAGTAATGACCATTAAACCTGTCTGACCCACAGATAAATAGTGCTCGGAAAAGGAGTCTTTGAACCAACCATTTTAGTTGAACTGGACATTGACTATACCTGTCCTGGGTCACAGCATGAGCCCCAAACTGCATGACCCCCAGATAAAAAAGTGCCGGAAAAAGGAGTCTTTGAACCACCAATTTTAGTTTCAACGGACATTGAAATCATCTGTCCAGGCCACAGTCATGAAGCCCCAAACCTGCATGGCCACAGATTACAAAGTGCCTGAAAAAGAGTCATTTCAACCACCATTTTATTTCACTGACATATACTGTCCCCCCTGGTTCCTGGGTAGCGCTTGTGACCCTCCGTATGAGTGGCGGACCAATTGAGCTTCACTTGAATACTGTGGTTAACGCTCCTGTTCCACCCATGGTGCCCTTTCTTGGCATTCATTTTTCCTCATTTAACCAACGTCTGGAGGAAATTGTATCTGTACTTTGTTGTCTGTCCGTGCTCCCATGGTTTCATAGTTTCATAGTTTTTCATAGTTTGTAAGGCTAAGAAAAAAGACAAGTCGTCCATCTAGTTCTCCTGTTGTGCTAAGGTGTGATCCAGAGAAGGCAAAAAACCCCCAATGAGGTAGACAGCCAATGTCCTCATTTTAGAGAAAAATTCCTTCCTGACCCAATCAGGCAATCAGAAAAAATCCCTGGATCAATGACCCCTCTCCTGAAGTTCCTAGTCACTATAACTGTGTTATAAAATTACGCACCAGAAATGCATCCAAACCCTTTTTGGAACTCGTTATTGAATACACCATGACTCAGTCCCTCTGGCAAGAGTTTCCCAGTCTCACTGCTCTTACTGTAAAGAAATCCCCTTTTCTATGTTTATGTAGAAACTTTCGTTCTCAAGACGTAAAGATGCCCCTTGTTCTATGAAACAGGCCCGGTATAGAATAAATCTGTGAGAGAGATCTCTAAATACCTTTGAAGTATTTAAACATATATTAATATATGTTCCCCCCCGAAGCGTTCTTTTCTCTAAACTAAATATCCCTAATCCTTGTCCAATCTTTCTGGTGTACTGTAGACCACCCAGTTCCTTTTATTATTTTTGTTGCCCGCCTTAGTACCTGTTCAATCTGCTACAATGTCATTTCCTGTGCACTGTGTGCCCCAAAACTGTACACAATATTCCATGTGTGGTCTAACCAGTGACTTGTATAATGGGCGAATAAATGTTCTCATTCATGTGCATCTAGCACCTTTTAATGCACACATGATCCTATTTGCTTTGGCTGCTGCTGCCTGACACTGGCTGCTACAATTAAGATTACTGTCCCCAGGAATTCCCAAGTCCTTCTCCATGTCACTTTTACCCAGTGTTTTTCATTTCAAATTTAATCATGTAATGGATTTCTCTTCCCCAAGTGCATAACCTTGCATTATCAGTGTTAAACCTCATCAGCCAGTTTCCCTGCCCAGGCTCCAACTTATCCAGATCCCTTTGTAATAACCATATTATTCCTCTATTGTGTATTACATTACAGATCTTAGTATCGTCCCTGCAAAGATCGATATCTACTGATGTATTCCCTGTGTAAAATCAGTAATGAAAATGTTAAAGTAGGAAGGGTCCCATACTGACCCTTGTGGTACCTCCCACTCAGTACAGCGAGATCCAGTCTGAGTATGTCCCGTTAATTAATACCCTTTGTTTTTCAATCAGTGAGCCATTAACTTACCCTCTTGCACACATTTCCCCCAGTCCAAGCATTCTCATTTATTTAACCAACCTTTTATGTGCACCGATCAAATGCTTTAAGGAAAAATCTAGATATATGCATCCAGTGCCTCACTCCCGTCCAGTCTAGCACTGACTTCCTCATAGAAGCTGATGAGATTATCTGACAATGACCGATCTTCATAAACCCCTGCTGGAACGGCGTTATACATTTATTTTCATGAGATACTCCAGGATAGCATCTCTGGGGAAAACCTTCAAACATTTTACCTAAAAAAGAGGTTAAACTTCCCGGCCTTTATTTTCCCCGGATCACTTTTTGCCCCCTTTTTTAAATATTGGCACCACTTTTGTATCCCGCCATCCTTTGGGACATCCCTGTTACTAACAGTCCAAAAATATTAGAATGGGGCCTATCTATGACCCCACTAACCCCTTAGGAAGGGGTGTATGCCATTTGACTTGGGATTTTGTCTATTTTTTTTTTTAAACGGAGCTGCACTTTTCCGGGGTTAGACAAGAAACTTTTTAATTTGGGAATTACTATCCTCTATTCAAAGAAAGTCACCCTCCTCCCGGTAAAATACGGGAGAAAAAAGTGTTTAATAGGTTTGCTTTTTTCTTTCCCAGATTTTTAAAAGGGCCAACTTTTTCTTTTTAATTTTTTTTACTTTTTTAAAAAATTTTAAAAAAATTTTGGGGTTTAGTTTTATTTCTATAGTATATGTCTTTCCCTCCCAGTTTTGCTTCCTTTTCTTTATTTTACCCCTTTATTTTTTCCCTTGCTTTTAGGCCCTTCACTACCCCCTGTTTTGTAGGTAAAACCTTTTTCTTTTGTTATTTATTCCCCTCTTTTACATCTTTTTGACCCTTTGGGGTTTTTTCCCGTTTTTTAATTTATTTTTTCCCATAAGTTTGTCCTCTCCAGTGGTACCCCTAGGATTTTTTTAAAAAAAATATCCCCATTTATTATTTGTTCTGCTTTTTTAAAACCATTTTCCCAGTCAATAGGGGTTTGGGCCTCCCTAGCAGAATAAAGTTAGCCTTCCTAAAATCTGTGTTTTTTTGGCTCTTGACAAAAAATGGAAATTTATTTATTTGGTCACTTTTCCTAGGTGCCCTCAAACCCGAACCCCTGTTACTTGTAGGTCTATTGACAATATTAAGTCAAAGGGGTTTTCTTGTCGGTTCTTGCACCCATTTGGCAAAGGGAATTATTTTTTTTAGACAAAAAAAGTTTTCCCTTTTTGGGCTACAGGTTTTGATTCCCAATTGATGTCTGATAGTTTTTGTGCCTATAAAATAAAACCTCATTTGATTACCGCCCAAAACTATTTGCCTGAGGAGTACATTTTCCCTGGGTTCGTTTTATTTGGGGGCCATAGCGACCCATTGTATTAATTTTTTTATTGTTACCCCCCTTTTATTTACCCATAAAGATTCCACCCGTTCTTACCTGTACCTTTTTTCCCCCAGTGTTGGGGTTTAAGGTTTTTCTAGAACGACCCTCCCCCTACCGGTCTTTCATCCCTTCTAAATAGACTGTAAACCTGAATTAACCGCCCCGTCTTAGCCTCGGGCCGCCATGTCTCAGTTTTCCCCCTTGTAATTTTTCTTCAGCAATTAATAATTCTAGTTCATTTATTTTGTTGGTCAGACTCCTGGCTTTGGTCAGCATGAAATTTTAGAGATTTTTCAGTTTTTATTTCTTTCTCCCTGATCTTTTTAACTATTGCTACACCTCCTCCCTCCATTTCCAAACCCCCTGTTTTTTTCCCTAATTCCCAGCTCGCTATCTTCACTATTTTGCATGCTATATGTGTAGTTCCCCTCCCCCCCGTCCCTATTTTAAATATTCCTCCAACTTCCTGGCCATTTTGTCCCGCAATTCAGCTGCACCCCCCCATTTAGGTGCAGCCCATCCCTCCATAGAGTCTGTAGTCAATACAGAAGTCAACCCAGTTCTCCAAAAACCAAATTCCCTCTTTCTTACACCAATTTTTGAGAAACGTATTCACCTCACTAATCTCCCTCTGCCTCTCTGGTGCGGCCTGTGGAACAGGTAATATTTCTGAAAATATTACCTTGAAGGTCCTCGCCTTGAGCTTTTGTCCTAAGTCCCTGAAATCATTTTTAAGGACACTCTACCTACCTCTAACTTTGTCATTGGTGCCAATGTGGACCATGACAGCTGGATTCTCAACAGCTGTACCCAGCAATTTGTCAATCCGATCCCCGATATGTTGAACTCAGACCTCAGGTAAGCAACACACTGTTCCGACGATCCTGGTCTTTGTGACAGATTGCCTTGTTTGTTCCCATAATAATGGAATAATAATTGTATGGACCAAAATGTATTTCTGAATTCAAGCACAATGTGTCACGAGAAAACAATCTCTGAATCACATGGATAGGTAAAATTATCAAAAAGTTATTCCCAAATAAAGGGCCTTACATATGAAAACTGTTTAGGTCTAAGGCCATGTTCACACGGCTTAACTGCAGGACGTAATTACGCCCCGCAATTACGCCGCGTGGCCGGGGTGGGCGCGGGGGTGTGAGCGGGGGGCCGGCACTTCGCCGGCCCATTGAATTGCA
This sequence comes from Phyllomedusa bahiana, assembly GCA_025379985.1. Classification (NCBI taxonomy): domain Eukaryota; kingdom Metazoa; phylum Chordata; class Amphibia; order Anura; family Hylidae; genus Phyllomedusa; species Phyllomedusa bahiana. Next base: position 4,926 of record JAODAL010035091.1, on the reverse strand, counting down.
GTACCAGCGGCGTGTATACGCCGCTGGTAATTCACATGTCAATTATCTCCCGCCCGGCGGATTCGGGGAGCAGGGAGAGGGGGAACGTAATCCATAGTTCTCTTATGAGAACTGTGGATTACCGTAAAAGACTGGGGCCCTTTTCAGCCCTTAATTTGCGCACTCCGGCGCGTAATTACGGATCGAAATACGGCCATTTTAAGCCGTGTGAACATGGCCTTAGACTTTCTTTGTAGCCCATAGCAACCAATCAGAGCTCCCCTTTCACTTCATAAAAGTGCTCTGAAAAAATTAAAGGGGGCTCTGTTTGTTGCTCTGGGCAACAATAAAAGTCTTAGACCTTTTACAGTTTTTCAAAACATGTCCAACAAAGTGACCATGTCAGATTTTAAAAAATGGGGGGGTCTGTCAGGAGGGTCAAAACTGACTGTGGCATTAAGGGTTTAATAACACATTTCCAATCCCGGGATTTCTATATTAACGGAAATTTTGCCATAAAGTAACATAGATGCAGGAAGCTTGCAAATTATATAATACATATTTTACCATTCATTATTTTTAAAAATTCTGAGCCATTTTTGTTGTAGCTGCTGCCTTAGTGATCCATAGTGTAAAGCTCGCCTCTAGGGATTCAAACCGGGATGAGAGCCCCTCAGTCCTGGCCGCACATGCTCAGACAACACCCCCTCCTCTCAGGCAGCTGCTGTCAGTTTCCTTCTGCTTAGAAATTAATCCTAGGTGAAGTCATTGTACTCTTTTCCTCTGTATTCCTTTGTAATTTTCAAACAGTGCAAATAATTAAAAAGAAAAAAGAACCTCAATCAGTATGTGCATTGAGAAATAAAATCAACATGTTTGGCTCCTGCTGGGATATGAACTTAGGATGCCTATACAGAGAAGCAGAAGTGCCAAGCACTCAGCTACATTGCGGCTACTCACAGCTCTTTACATAAACAGACCTTTCTTGAATAGAGTGAGCACACTGAGGGGAAATGGATGTTGATGTCAGCCTGCAGAGTCACAAGATATACAGATCAATCAAATCTCACACACCGCTTTTTGAGCATACTGAGAGCGGAAGCAGAACAAATGAGGCATGAAATGCCTTTGTGGCAAAACCCCTTTAATTATCCATATAAGCACAAAGCTTGAATCTCAAGGCCTCTAAATGGACCCAAATTTACTCCTATAATATTTATAAGGGGTATCAATAGTGACATCTTTTCTAGGCTTTTTCACCCTTTTTCCATATTATTATTTCATATTATTAATTTTTATTAAAAAGGGTACCTGATGTGTGCACAAATGTGGGACAACATCGAATGTACATAGCACATCTCTTCTGTTCCTCCTCCCTTTTCATGTGCATTTAGTACAAGGTTTATCTATGAAAAATGGAATATCATTAAGTTTATTCCATAAATGTCTTATCCCAGCAGCTGGATCCACAAGTGTGTGATCACTTCACTTAAAAGTCGATGGATTATACAGAAAATAAATGTTCTCACATATATTACTGTGTCGCGCATAGACTGAGTGAAGGGAAATTGCCTTGAAAACTTCTCTGCCAAAATGCAAAAACCAGGCTCTTTTTTCTTAAGATCAGTGGCATCCTATTTCTTTTGGGGGAAAGCAAAAAATTTTAGAATTAATTAAGCAAAGTGCTTAAACTGGTTTTCTCACCACATCGATTAGCTTTAAACACGTATGCAAGGTAAATAAAGACTATTACCAAATACTTTGCTTCTCTGATTTTGCTTCATAATGGGGTAAGGAAAAAGGAGATCTTATCACTTGTGTGTGTATACAAGCTTCCATAAGTTACTAACCATCTCTCTGTTCTTATTGCTCTAAGCAGCCCTGTCCGCCCATGGTGACGTCACTCCCTGCTGTTTGTTATCTTCAGCGCAGAAGCTTGTTTATCTATATTACTGACAAATTTCCCTTTGTAGGGCTCTGTAGCCTTGTGCCATTACTGTTTACGCTTTTTGTTAGCAAATTTCCCTCTAAAAAGCTTTAGGAAAAGCAGAGCTGATATGCCACCCACAGCCTGACCTGGAAGTGTGAGTATGAAGCTGACTGTGAAACAGCATGGTGAGAACATCCCTTCAACAGAAATTTTGAATAACACTGTTGACAGTTTGATTTGGTTTTTGTGTTTCAGGGAAACAATTATATAACCATTTCTCTTAATTTTACATTTGCCTTTAATACTTTTTCAATAACTGATTGAGCAAACCTGTTGGGTATAATACTATCCCTTCTGTGTCCAGTGAATGTGGCTTGAGATATTTTGTATGCTATAATTAGGCACAAGCTCTCACTAGCTATCAATTTTATTTTATTATAAAAGAACTTGTCCTTACAGTGGGGAAAAAAAGTATTTAGTTTACCCCCAATTGTGCAAATTATCCCCCTAAAAAAAATGTGAGAAGTCTGCAATTGACATCAAAAGGTTGAACCTAACTATGAGAGACACAATGAGAAAACAAATCTAGAAAATCACATTATCTGATTTGGAAAGAATTTATTTGCAATTAATGGTAGAAAAAAAGTATTTGGTCAATAACAAAAGTTCATCTCAATACTTTGTTATTATCCTTTGTTGGCAATGACAGAGGTCACCAACGTTTTTTGTAAGTATTAACAAGGTTGGCACACACGTTCTGGAATGTTGATCCATTCCTCCATGCAGATCTCCTCTAGAGCAGTGATGTTTTGGGGCTGTTTTTGGGGCAATACGGACTTTCAACTACCTCCAAAGGTTTTCTATGGGGTGAGATCGGGCCACTCCCGGAAAAAAGCTTCTTACGAAGCCACTCCTTCATTGCTCTGGTGGTGTGCTTGGGAAAATTGTCATACCGAAAAAACCCAGCCACGTTCATCTTCAATGCCCTTGCTGATGGAAGGGGGTTTGGACTCAAAATCTCACGATACTGGCCCCTTTTCACTTTTCATGTACACGATCAGTCATCTGGCCCCTTTGCAGAGAAACAGCCCCAAAGCATGATGTTGCCACCCTCATGCTTCACAGGAGGTTATGGTGTTCTCCGGATGCAACACAGCATTCCTCTCCTCCAAAACAGGACGATTTTGTGTCTGTCCCAAACAGTTCTACTTTGGTTTCATCTGACCGTAGGGACATTTCCCAATACTCTTCTGGATCATCCAAATGCTCTCTAGCAAACTTCGACAGGTCTGACATGTACTGAATTAAGCAGGGGCATGCCCTGGCAGTGCAGGATCTGAGTCCCTGGTGGCGTGTTGTCACGGGATGTTAGCCTTTTTACTTTGGGTCCCAGCTCTATGCAGGTTCATTCTTGGGTCCTCCCCTGTGGTTCTAGGTTTTTTGCTCACCGTTAATGTGATCATTTTGACCCCTCAGGTTGAGATCTTGCTTGGAACCCCAGACGGAGGGAGATTATCAGTGGTCTTGTATGTCTTCTATTTTCTAATTATTGCTCCCACAGTTGATTTCTTCACACCAAGCTGCTTGCCTATTGCAGATTCCGTCTTTCCAGCCTGGTGCAGGGCTACAATTTTGTTTCTGGTGTCCCTCGACAGCTCTTTAGTCTTCAGCATAGTGGAGTTTGAAGTGTGATTGTTTGAGGTTGAGGACAGGTGTCTTTTATACTGATAACTAGTTCAAACAGGTGCCATTACTACAGGTAATGAGTGGAGGACAGAAGAGCCTCTTAAAGAAGAAGTTACAGGTCTGTTATCGCCAGAAATCTTGCTTGTTTGTAGGTGACCAAATACTTATTTTCCACCATAACTTGCAAATAAATTATTTCCAAATCAGACAATGTGATTTTCTGGATTTGTTTTCTCCTTTTGTCTCTCATAGTTGAGGTCTACCTATGATGTCAATTAAAGGACTCTCTCATCTTTTTAAGTGGGAGGACCTGTACAATTGGTGGCTGACGGAATATTTTTTTCCCCACTGTATGTACTAAACCCATTATACTGCTTGGTTTAGGTGGGTTTGTCATTTTCCTACTGTATGCTTAACTATTTCTTCATTTTGTGACATGTATTTGATGTGGATGGGAACAAAGGTTATATATGTGTGATCCTTTGTGTCTCTATTTTAATGTATTAGTTAGTATATACCTCACTATACATATATATATATATATAAAAATATATATATGTATAGTAGGCACATACCTATGTAATAAGCATGTAAAAGCTGTCTGTATATCTCTTGTCACTAATTTTGTTACAAAATGGCCGCCTGTAGTAGTTTGTAGAGATCGTCGTGTAATCCAAGCCACCCTGTGTCCAAACATTCCTGAGCTGTGAGGAGGGGTCTGTAGATAAGGACTTTGTGAGGGAAATTCATCTAGTCAGATCTCACAGATGGCCCCCAGGAAAGATCCATTTACACGTTAATCAGCACAGTCAAAACCCATTGTAAATGCTCTCCATAGGAAGCCACCACAGCAGGGGTCAACCCATGAAAGGATCCTCATGCAACTTAATTAGCTTAAACCCCCAGATTCAAAGACTTGAACAAAAGGCAGCTAGCTGACTCGTCTCCGATATTTCATATAGATTTGTAGGCGATCCGCTCATAACTAGTCCATGGCGAGTTCATATCTTAAAATATGGAACTCCCAGCACACATAGCCACTACTCTCCATGCTTGCATGAGGGAGGGGGACCGGATATCCAAAAACTGGACCTAGGGAATCCACAAGATAGGGGTGTCTGGTACCCAGGTGTAGTGTAGGTCCAGCCAGTTCTGATAGTGCTACCAGCTCGGTTCTGTGCCAATGCCCCGCTGCGTTATGGTCCATTTTTGTGTTTCTATCAGAAACTGCATGACCTGAGTGGGAGGAGTTCAAAGACCATCCCAGAGGTGTGTGGGGGCGGTAGGGGGCTGCCACGTGGGGGTGTCCCCTCACAGATATAACGGGACCC
>JAODAL010035090.1:0-43378 GCA_025379985.1 Phyllomedusa bahiana | reverse complement strand
CGGGGCCTTAAAGTGTAATGGTTTTTGTAATAAGTTTATATAATACTGAGTAACCTACAAAAGTTTTCCTTTAGGTGGACAACCAGAATATCTTCATGCCAGTTCTAATAACAGGGACACACACTTAAAGGGGTATTCTCATCTCAGACAATTATGGCATATCCAGACATGCTGGTCCCACCTCCTATCTACAAAACAGGGATCACCTAACCCACCCTTTCTGCTTGGTACTGCAGCCACTGTGAATGGTTAGGTGGCCCCATCTGGAGGGGTATGCCCATCTGATGATCACATGCAGTGACTGTGAAGTTAGCATTTGATAACACCCTTTTAAAGGATATTCCATTAATGTCTGAGATCAATATACTCCTTCAAAAAACTCAGCTGTTTCTTCCTTTCTCTTTATCCTCTTTTTGCAGTTACTCATAAAGGAATAACTTACTTTTTAAAGCCAAATTACCTGGGTAATGACCTGCCTTGTTAAAAGGAACTTCCTGCCCCTGCCTCAGTTCGTTGGTGTCCATCCTAGGATCCCGACCTTTGTCTGCTGTGCTTTTACTGGGTTAATCCCTGTGTTACCAGTATCTACAATTAACCCCTGTGTTAACACTGCACTTACTAAAACTATTATTTGCTGTTATATCCTCTGCCATTGTACCAGTCCACTATACCTGCCTGGGAACTGCTACCAGTCTACGGCTACATCTGCTGTGACCTGTCACCTTTGCCAGTACCCGGTTCCTTTTTCTGCACATTGGCTGTCACCGTGGTAGCCACGTCAGGGTAGCGACCTTGGGGTTCCCAGCAGTGAAGTTTGTCCGGCCTTGCGGCAGGCCCTTAGACCCACTGCACGGATTTTCTGGCGAACATTCTTTTGCACCACCGGCGTAACGAACAACTTAGAACATGTTCATTCCTCCGTCCGGTTTTCGGGCAGAACATAAACATGTGGGTGCAAAGGGGGGTGGCTTGAAACGGCAAACTGCAGACAAAAGCCGTCCCCCTGCCTGCCAAAAAAAGACTAAATACCGGTTGGGAAATCCGACCGGTATTTGGTCTTTGCCGGGGTAAAACTTTAGCCTTTGTGTGTATTCAGAATTGGACCAAAATAAATCAGAATTGATCTATTTTTATGTATTTAAATTAGTGTGATTAAACTCATTTGTTATATGGTATTATTCATTATGTTCACTGCTTCTGTCTACCTTATTCTAACCTCATCAGCCCATCTCTTCCTCCCTCATCCATGTACAGCTCACATGCACCTTTACTTTCTTGAATCACTCTAAACTATCAAATTCCATCATGCACCACAAGAGTCACCATTATAAGTCACTGAATCATCTGCTGTCTCTTTATTTTTCTACTTCTCACTGGAGGTTACATCTCTCCAACGTTGGCTCATTCTTTCACAGCAAATCTGGTAAAGATGCATTCTACATCTTTTTTCTGCCTAATGTAAATGTGGGCCTTGGGACTCTCTGTGTCTCTGAAACAAACTCACCACTTTTCATGACATATTTCTTTCCAAGTCCCTCAACCTGCTGGCTCTCACAGAAACATGGCTACAACAGTATAACAGTGCTTGCCCTGATACTTAATGTATGGTGGTTTACACTTCTCCTAAACCCCAGACGAGAGAACAGATTTAAGGAGCATCTCATCTTCCTCATGCTCCACTTTTGGTCCTAGGACATTGTCACGTACACATTTACCAGTGCATGCTGTGGGTAGCACTCTAAGAGGTTAATCTATCTCCACTCAGTCTTGCACTCATCTTCCACTCAGATTGCAAACTGAGCATAAATAATACCCCAACACAGTCCATGCATCCCAAATAAACACTGCCACCCTTCGCATAGGACTGATGGGTCTCTGTCACCCATACACTCTGCTCACTGGTACTCATAGGTGTCATAGATCACGCCATGGTTCGTGCAATGGACTGCCGATGTGCCCGTGCTTGCCATGTCTCCGCTGTGGCTCCCTGTATGGGGGACGTGGCGACCTGTGTCCCGGCGGCGTCCCCCACCTTCAGTACTACTCATCTGTCCATGCTCCTGCTCATACCCATCCTTTCTGGCTGGCTGTGCGCACACTTGCGCCCCCAAGGACGCGCACATGGCACTGTTCTGATATTTATAGGGATCGTGTCCCAATTGCCCAACCAATGACCTGTGACCTCTTTGGATAAAAGGAACTTCCTGCCCTTGCTCCCTGTCAGCTCATTGTTGTTCCACATAGAGTCTGACCCCTGATTGCTTTGCTGCTGCTGTTATCCAGATTGCTGTTAACTGTTTCCTGCCACTGCACCAGTCTGTTATACCTACTGTTGACTACCTGCTGCTGTACCAAGTCCGTTACCTGCCTGGGACCTGCTATCCGTCTTCAGCTACACCTGCTGGGACCCGTCACCGCTACCTTTACCCGGTGTCCCTGTTCTGCACATCAGCTGTCACCAGGAGTAGTATACCACCTTGTCTATGCTGATCAATGAGGATCCACCATATACCCGACGATCAACGTGTCAATCCTTACTGACACCGCTGGTCGTTGCAGTATGAACTGACCATACTATGGATCCCGCTGATGTTGTCCTGCCGGATATCCAGCACCTGACAGCCGTAGTCAGCCATCATGGCGTCCACCTGGAGCACCTCTTCCAGAAGCTACAGACCATTACTGTTCATCTGGATGAAGTTGTGTCTGCACTGGCACATACACCTGCTCCATTACCTGTTGTAGCTCTGCCTCCTGCCATGGCCAGTGCCAGCCTGCACCTGCCTCTGCCTGTCCGTTACTTCGGAGATCCCCATTCTTGTCGCGGATTCATAAACCAGTGTACTATCAACTTCGAGGTCCTGGCTCACCAGTTTCCATCTGACCGTGCCAAGGTGGCATTTATCATCAGCCTGCTCTTTGGTGAAGGGGATCTCTAAGAATTCTTGTGTGCATTCCAGAAGATCTCCAAGCAACCTGGACACAACACTTCTGTGGAATCATCACTTCACCATTACCATAAAAGCGACTCCACGGTGGACCAATATGTCATCCAGTTTTACACCCTGACCTTAGAGCTTGCATGAAACAACTTCTGTGGAGGCCTTGATGGATGCATCAAGGACGAGCTGGCTGGTTGTGACCTACTTACAACCCTGGACGACCTCATCGCTCTGGCTACCTGGATTGATATCCACTTCACGGAGAAAGAGCTTGCAAGCCTCGGCACCTTGTACCAGAATTTCCTAGTTTCCCTCACCCGGCATCCATTTCACTGCCAGATAAAGCTATGCAGGTGAATCGTATTTATCTCAATCTAGAGGAACGTACTCGCCGACGTAGCTTAAACCTGTGCTTGTACTTTGGTGGTACCAGGGCCGTTCCTAGGAGCGGGCGGGGCGTGCGATCGCCCGGGGCGCCGAGGCTCCGGTCAACCGAGGGGGGCGCCGCCTGCCTCTGCGCGACTGTTTTATAACAGTCGCGCAGAGCCAGCAGCTGCCGGTACAAGGAGGACGCGGGACGGATCATTCACGTCCCGCCTCCTCCCCTGTATGTATCAGCGCTCACTGAGCGCCGATACATACACAGCGTCGCAGGGGGCACACAGCTTTCACCGCGCCCCCTGCGACACTCGATCTCCTCGGCTGGCAGCTCTGTCGCCGTGGAGATCCCTGGGAGCTGCGTGCAGCGTAAGCAGCGTGATGACGTCACACCGCTTACACCGCTCAGCAGCTCCCGGAGCCGGACGCAGGGACCGGGGTCTGGTAAGTAATTTGTTGTTATTTTATAATTAGCTCCAGGGAGGATCTACTGGCTACAATGGGGGCATCCTGGCTACAATGGGGGCACACTGGCTACAATGGGGGCAACCTGGCTACAAGGGGGGCATCCTGGCTACAAGGGGGGAAAACTGGCTACAATGGGGGCACACTGGCTACAATGGGGGCATCACTGGCTACAGGGGGCATCACTGGCTACAGGGGGGATCTACTGGCTACAATGGGGGCATCACTGGCTACAGGGGCATCACTGGCTACAGGGGGGCATCTACTGGCTACAGGGGGGGCATAACTGGCTACAGGGGGGCATATCACTGGCTACAGGGGGCATAACTGGCTACAGGGGGGCATCACTGGCTACAGGGGGCATGTACTGGCTACAGGGGGGCATCTACTGGCTACAGGTGGTCATCTACTGGCTACAGGGGGGCATAACTGGCTACAGGGGGGCATCACTGGCTACAGGGGGGGCATCTACTGGCTACAGGGGGCATCACTGGCTACAGGGGGCATCACTGGCTACAGGGGCGCATCACTGGCTACAGGGGCATCACTAGATACAGGGGGGCATCTACTGGCTACAGGGGGCATCACTGGCTACAAGGGGCATCACCTGGCCACAGGGGCATCACCTGGCTACAGGGGGGCATCACCTGGCCACAGAGGCAGCACCTGGCCACAGGGGGGCATCACCTGGCTACGGAGGTATCATTGGCTACAGGGGGCTACTACGTGGCTACAGGTGGAATATTACATGGCTACCATATGAGGTGCTATAGATGGGGCATTTGTATAGAGATAGGAATTGGTAGAGAAGTGCTGATAAATTGAGGAGTCTAAGATATTTGTTTTGTAAATTTTACAGTGAAGAGTTGGGAGTAGTCGTTATGGAGTCTGGGAGAGATGGAGAAGAAGAAGAAGAGAAAGAGAACAACTCTTCAGAGACATCACCTGTGAGTCACTAAATATAACTTTTCTGTAATCATTTATATGTCTGCAGAGCCTGTGTACAGCGGGTATCCACCACTGTATGGTCACTGTATGCCGGGAATATTGGTTGTAGTATAATGGTTTATACTCAGTAATTATCCGGTCACTATATGGTGGTGATATGTGGTCATGGTGTGGTAGTATTATTTGGTCACTGTGTGCTGGTGATATGTGGTCTTTGGATTCTGGTTTTGTGCAGCAGTGTTATCTGGTAACTGTATGACTATTATTTGGTAGTTTTATATGTAGCAGATTGTGGTAAAGCTTTTTGTATATTTTGGTTTATGGTGATGCAATGTGGCGCCATATGTTACGGGGGAGTGGGAGGGTCGACATTTCTTCACCTCGCCCTGAGTGAAATTTAGCCTAGGAACTGCCCTGGGTGGTACTAAGCATTACCTGAAGAACTGCCTGGTTTGCCTTGCTGCGCCCCAGAAACCGAAGTACCGAGGGTTTGTCAGTGAGGTGACTATGAGCAACGACGCTTCTGGTCTTCATTTGACCACGGTCACTCTTAGTGTTTCTTCTGGCTCCAAGTTCCGGCCTTGCTGGGCTCTGGTTCTTCTTAGAACTTCATTCACATGTCTCTGATGGTGAAGTTATGCCTGCCTGTCTCCTGTCATGATAAACCCCTGCATTTCTCATCCATCAACGGAGAGATTCCGAAGGAGCCAGTCCAGTTCCATACCAAGCCTCTGTTTCTCCAAGTAGGAAGTTCCCACAAGGAGGAAATTTCGTTCTTTGTCCTGCCTAGCTCCTTGGCTCCTGTCCTGCTTGGTCTTCCGTGGTACTAGTGTCATGGCCCATCCTTGGATTGGAAAATGGGTGAAGTTATCAGATGGGGCAAGCTAAGCCATTCTCGTTACCTCAAGCCTGCCCACCCAGTGCAATCCCGCCGACCCGTTGCTCTACCCATTGCCTCGGTTTTGCTAGTTGAGGAGCCTCAACTCCTGGACCATTGTACAAATCAAGCACTTAGCTACTGTTTTATTCCCATTTCACTATAGTTTGGAAGCTCTTACAAGTAGGTCTTTCAAATCTCGTTTGATTTGTAAAAGAGTTATTTTTTTTATCCTAGGCAATTATGTTACATTGATGGGTGATTGATAGGTGCTGGTCCCTCCAGGTGCTGGACCCAACTCGAAAACTGTCAATTCATTTCAATAGGAGTTGGGAGTTGCGTTTTGCTGTACTCATAACGCCCATTAAAATGAATGGGAGAGTTTCAACCAACAGTCTATTATTAACAAAGACTTTCAGGGCCTTGTTCTTGAAATAGGTGCCTTGGCATTTTAGCATAGCACGGTCCTAATTGGGTAGTCATTGTAAATTGGCCTCTTGTATAGGAGCTGTAGTGCTAGAAGCTTACTCAGTTCGCTTTAGTGACTTGATATAGTTCGGCATGAAGGAGCTATATTTCTGTAATATAATTATTACAGTAGCAGTATGCTTGTGATCAACTCACAGATTTGTATTAATATCAGTTTCTAGACTATATATAGGACAGTAATGATTTGCCCATGCCATAAATGTCTTATAGGTGTGGGTCCCACCGCTGGGATCAGCACTAATCTTGAGAACATGCCCCTGAAAGATGGAGAGTAGGCCATGCTTGCGAGGTACTCTATGTTTTGTTCTCTGGGAGTTTTGAGTCCAGGTGAGTGGTGGGACCCGCAACTATCAGACATTTATGAAATAACCAATTAATATGCCATAAAAGTCTAAGATATATATATATATATATATATATATATATATATATATATATATATATATATTGTGACGCCTCACTTACGTCCGGACGCCATCTTGGACCGTCCTGGGGGTATGTAGCTCTCGGATCGCCGTCTTTGGTAAACGGATAATGGCACTCCAACACAGGCTTCAGTTGAATCTGGCCTCAGCCAGTTTTATTCAGGCACAGTAAACATATACTGAAAACAAAACAAATAAAATCCTAGGCCGTCTGGCCACTAACTAAACAGAGAGCTCCCTCTCTACACGTTGTCTGGACCTAATGTCCAGTATTTCACATCCTGCACTCTCCAGTACAGTAACGGCTTCCCTCCAGCCTCCGGGGGGCTAGAGCCTCTCTCCGGCTCCTCTGCTGCACTACCAGCTAGCAGACCACGCCCCCCGAACAACTGAAGGCCCTGGCTTTTTATATGATGCCCGAGCCCTATCCAAAACGTGGCCTGGAACATGGGGAGTAGACACCCACCCAACGCATTGTCTACTCCCAATAAGAGCCAACCCAGGAACGACTGAAAACCAAACTACTCCTCTATAGTTGCCAACCACCTAGAGTGGCGGACAAAACATACAGCTGGCTCTTATCCCACCAAGGCCAGGTATCCTTGGTGGCATGTTGTATATACCACTCTGGTATATCTCCATCTAGTGGCAGCAACCGGCAACTACATGTAGCCAGTCTGTCACAATATATATATATATATATATATATATATTATATATATATATATATATATAAATATATATATATATGTATATATTTCATATATATATGTATATATTTCATATAAGAACTGAATAATCAGCTACTGGTAGCCAATAAAATAACTAAAAACAAAACCAAAACATGTTCACCTTCCTCCGTACCAACGCAGGCTCTTTCTGGTCTTCTGTTTACCTTCTGTTCAGTTTCATGAGGGACATCACTGCTGCAGCCACTGATTGGCTGCAGTGGTTACTTGCCCCTCCCTTACAGTACCTCTCAGAAGTTTACAGCCCTGAATGGTGATGTAAGCAGAAGCATGTAACCCCTGCAGCCAATCAGTGGCTGCAGCAAAGATGTCCCATTCAGAAGAGAGCAGAAGGTAAACAGAAGACCAGAGAGAGCTGGGGCTAGAACTAAGAAGCAGAGGAAGGTGGGTACAATTTTTTTTAAATTTTATTTATCATCAGTAGCTTATTATTTAAATTTAATTTCAATGAACTGCAAAAGCCCTTTAATTGTTTACTAGACACAGCTTACCATTTTCAATGCAAATTTTTTTTTAATTACTTTTTAAAACAAAGACTCTAGAAATGAGGCATCTCTGTAATTGTAATAGGTAGAGATAAATTGTTTTTATTGGAAATTAAATTCAGTAAAAAGTCAACCCTTAATACTGGCGGAATGGTATTTTATTTTTTTTCATTACTTTATACATTTTTTTTTCAGTCTCTTAAGACATTATATAGTTACATAGTTTATATGGCTGAAAAAAAGACAGACATCCATCCAGTTCAGCCTATTGTGTTATAGAGTTGATTCAGAAGAAGGCAAAACCCTCATGTGGTAGAAGACAATTGTCCTTATTTAAGGGGGAAACTTCTTTTCTGACTCCAATCTGGCAATTAGAAATAATCGCTGGATCAAGGACTCTCCTAGTCACTATAACTTGTTATATTATTGCACTCTAGAAATGCCCCTTGTTCTGGATCCAGTCCTGGGTATAAGTAGATCATCTTGCTATATTTACATACATATTTATTATTTCATCTTGAAACCATCTTTTCTCTAAACTAAATAACCATAATCTTGCCAATCTTCCTGGATAACCATAATCTTGCCAATCTTCTTTTATTATTTTTGTTGCCTGCCTCTGAACCTGTTCAAGCCCTAAAATGTCTTTAGGCACTGGTGCACAAAACTATACACAATATTCCATGTGTGGTCTGAAAATGGGAAGTAATCTAACGGGGGAGTTTTTTTCCGCCATCATTGCGGGAAAATGGTTTTCTTGACCCACGCAAAGGGGGGTTTGGACTTGCTGGGCAAGCGAACCCCCAGGTTGCAAAACCCCCTGGCCTATTTCCTGCAGTGGCGCCAGTGAGGCATGGACAGAATCGCGGTTTGGCTTGTATGGGGGACAGGCGGGAAAGGGTCGGGACGGGCATAAGGTTGTGGTTGGGGGACATCAATTAGGGTACGTATAAAAAGGGGAACATAGGAAACGCTTTCCCCTTAGGCCAATGCACTACGACCTGAAAGGGAAACATAAGGAAAAGACAGGTTAAATAGGGTCAGGTCTAGTGATCCCAGTCACCAGTTTTGTTGGCCCCTTTGAATCAACAGGACCGCTTCGCCGGAAGCAAGTCATCGGGAGGAGGACGGGGATAGCCGTACCCCCAAGGAGCTGCTCGCACTGGGGTAGGGGTGCCTCCACCGGATTGGGGTCACCGAACCCTACAAAAATGTTCTTTTGAGTCATCTCTCCCCCTTTTAATAACCTCAAATCCTATTTCCTTGGGCAGCGCTCCCTGACCGGGCCACAATTAATTTACTGTCCACAAAATTACCAAGCCTTCTCCCTGTCACTTTTTCCAGTTCTTTCCCTTTAACAAAAAATTTTGGGAAAGGTTTTTTTCCCTTCCCCCTTTCATAAACCGGGATTTATCCTTTTTAACCCCATCCCGCCCCTTTTTCTGCCCAGGGCCTCCAAAAAACCCAGATCCTTACAAAAATTTTTTATCCCCTATTCTTTTAAATTCTTCACACGTTTTTATCTCTACAAAATTGTATTTTACTATGTAATCCTTCTTGAGGCATTAATGAATAATTTAAAAAAAATAGGGCCCAAACTGACCTCTGTTTCCCCCACTAGTAATAGGGACCAAATCTGATATGTCCCTTTAAACACCAAACCTTTGTTTTCTTTATGACCGTTACTTACCCCCTTTAAACTTTTTTCCCCCAAATCCAACATTCTGGTTTGGTGGAATACCAGGGAGCACATACAGCTGCCACGGGGGCCCCCGACCCTTAAAGGGGCCCATCCCTTTTGGGAAACTGCAACCATGTCTGCTATCCTGGCAATTGCCCGCTGGCAGTGAACATAACATTCCCGGGGGGGGGGCGTACTGCGGGTTCACCACCTTGGCCCCGCCCCTTGAAGCCCGGGGCCCTCTGTCCCAAGCTTAAGACAGGATCAATTTCCTACTAGCTGAGTGGACCGCCTCTGGCGCTATGCCAGTTAGCCCTCTGTAAGCCAGGGCCCAGGCCTTAACTACCAGGCGCCAGCCCCCAATGAAAGACTGGGGGACACAAGACATCAACATTGCGCATAGTATGCCAAGCACAGAGCACGACACATTGGCTGCTCGGTCACATTGTGGAGCGTGGAGGTAAGTAAGCCATTTCTTTCTTTTTTTTTAACACTTAAAGCCTAAAACCTGCCTGTCTATATGCCCCTTATATCCTCCCTATTGCCCTGTCTGCCTATATGCCCCCTATAACCTTGTCTACCTATATGGCCTCTATATGCCCTCTATAAACTTGCCTGCCTGCCTATATGGCCCCTTTATGCCCCCTATAACCCTGCCTGTCTATATGACCCCTATAACCCTGCCTGCTTACTTATATAGCCCCTCCCATATAACCCTGCCTTCCTGTCTATATGCCCCACTATAACCCTGCCTACCTATATGGGCCCCTATAGCCCCCTAAACCCTATCTGCCTACCTATATGTGCCCCTAGAGCTACCTAAAACCATGCCTACCTACCTAGATGGACCCCTATAGCCCCACCAAACCCTGCCTCCGTATCTATATGGGCCCCTATAGCCCCCGAAACCCTGCCTACCTATGTGGGCCCCTATGTCCCCCCAAAACCCTGCTTACCTATATGGGCCCCTATAACCCCCTAAACCCCACCTGCCTATCTATATGGGTCCTTATAGCTAGGTAAAACCCTGCCTACCTATATGGACCCCTATAGCACCACTAAACCCTGCCTCCCTACCTATATGGGCCCCTATAGCCCCCCTAAACCCTGCCTACCTATATGGGCCCCTTTAGCCCGCCTAAACCCTGCCTGCCTATATGGGGCCCTTATAACTCCCTTAAACCCTGCCCATCTACCTATATGGGCCCCTATAACCCACCTAAACCCTGCCTCCTTATAAAGCCATTATAACCTACCTAAACACTGCTTGCCTATCTATATGGCCGATATACCCTACCTAAAGACTACCTTCCTATTAGGGGCCCCCATAGCCTATTTATGTATCTATCTACCTATGTGGGCCCCACCTATCGCCTATCTATCTGGGGCTCACCTATAGCCTATCTGTGGCCCACCCACTGCCTACTTAGCCACCTGGGGCCTACCTACAGCCTACCTACCTACCTGGGGGCTGCCTGCCTAACTACTGCCTACCGAGGGCCAATCTCCCTACCTACCTGAGGCCTAACTTCTGCTTACCTACCAACCTACCTACCTAGGGCCTACCAACCTAATGGGGGTCTACTTGGTAACATGATTCTGAGGGGTACAGGCCATAGCTGTAACATTATCTCCAGTGGATGAATCCTCTGTTCCTCCCCTCTAGGAGACTGGGCCTCTAAGCTATGCAGAGCCTGTGTACACTGGTATCTAAAACTATATGGTCACTGTGATTTATGGTTGGTCACATATAGGATCCTGTCTAGAGAGCCTGGTAATACAACTGGTATTATTACAACTATTATGGATCCACTGTTTGGTTGTGGTTTACATGTAGTCTGCAGAGCCTGTGTACACGTATCTAACACTATATGGTCACTATATGGTGTCTTTGTATACTGACCTCTATTCAGTAATAGTGTAGGAGTATTATTCAGTCACTATGTGGTGGTAATTTGTGGACTTGTTCTGGCGGTATAATCAGATTCCTCTGTAGCAGCATTATTGGTAATGTTGGTCTTGGTATAGTGGTATGTGTTTGGTAGCAGTATAATGGTGATATCTATGGTGTGGTATTCACTCCTTGTATTATCTAGTAACTGCATGACTTAAGAGCTCCCGGTAAATGTTCGTGGTGTGGGGGAGGGGGGGGGGCAACAAAGAATTTGCTATGGGCCCAGGCTTCTCTAGTTACGCCCCTGCATTCTGGCACCCGTTGTGTATGGGACTAGCATGGCTCATAAATCTGCTTCATACATCCTTCTCAACACCATGACTTAAATGTACATCAAATAGCAAGAAGGATTTATTTGTATCGTTAAAAAATACACCTCGTGCAACAAAAAAGAAAAACAAAATTAAGCCCTAATACAGCTAAGTTAATGGAAAAATAAAAAAGTTATGGCTTTTGGAAGGTTTAGAGGAAAAATGGAAGTAAAAATTGGCTGCGTATTTAAGGGATGATAGATGTTTCAATGTATGATACTTAAAGGGGATTTGCCAGAATGCCAGTTACTTACCTCTTATCAGCAGGGGAGTAGCATATAAACAAATCATGCTGAGTCATGAAGGCTGCAGGGGAGAGAGGGAGGGGGTGAGCAGAGAGTGAGGAAGAAGGGAGCGTCTCAAAACTTAACTGAAATAATAACAGTACAACAGTGGATTCTCAATACAGCAAGACACAGCCTCATAGACTGCACTTTCTTCCCTGTCCCTTAAAAGCTCATTCATTTTCCCTGTCATCAGATAAGAAGTGTTTCACGCAAGCGCGGCCTGTCAGCTCCTCTGGTCCCTCTGGTCGTGTCTAGTGGAAGCTTTCAGGTAACTAAGGGGGATAGAGAAATGCTGCAGCTCTCAGAGTCTTCGCTTTTTGTAATCACATATATTTAGAAAAGTGATTAAATACCCATTTTGGAGGTTCCCACGTCAACATTACATGGTGGCAAAACCCCTTTAAAAAGGGTGACTGATACAACACTAAGGTAGTATTATCAAAGACAATGGTGAGAAAGCTATAGGGAAAATGTCCACTAGGTGGTGCTGTAGTACAAATAATGAACTAAATATTTAGACATGTTTTTATATTGGAAGTCTGCCATTTGTGGCCTAAACCCTTTAATATGTTTTTAGATTGTACTGACATATGGAACTGATCCTTTCTGAAATATTTTAGGGCCCTAAAACACTTAGTAGTAATCTGTTGTGGCTCAAAACTTTACTGGAACTTCTGATTCAATTATATGCTTTAATACTGTTGTAGCAATCTAGTAAATAACAGCCGACAAGATCAATTTAAAAGGGTAGTCTCATTATAAACATTATCTTCAGATCAACTTAAACAGGCCCTGTGGCCATTCCTGTCATGCCTATTCTATTAAATCCTTGTGTTCCCTGTAAAATAACGATTCTGGAGCCTCTTCTCTTATAACTCTGTGTTGTATTGTTCCCCAGTTATTCCTTCTAGAAATGTATTACTGAATCAGTCAGATGGGCATAACCATTAGGGTGAACTCACATGAACGTACCTGAACATACACTAATAGTTTTCAAAGGACACACCTCGAATTGGTAATACCCAGATGACATATTTACTAATAATGGATAGTTTTAATGATGCAAATTTGCTAAAATCACAACCAAAATCTGCCACTTTTGGAAAAATCTTACCAAAAAAAGGCACAGTAATAATGAATAAGTACTTTCTAAGGTCACTTTTAGTGTTGATCGAACCACTCGAGAAAAGGTAAGTTCGAGTCGAACTTCTCAATTTTTTAGAACGCGAACCAAACTGAGCTTTTTACTGTTCGAGTAAAGTTCGCGTTCACCATGCGCGTTTGACGCGCCAGTTTTGGTTTCATTTTCAGCTGCTTCCTGCACTTTTGCCGGCCATCTTATCAGTGCAGAGCACAGAGGAGTGTCAAACACTTAATTGCTGAGGTGTAGGGCTCTCATTGCTAAAATCACACGACCCTGTTTTATGCATTTCCTTTTGAAACACCATTTCTGTACTGAACGGACTGCTCTCTGACTGCTTGCTTGCATGCATGTAGGCACACAATTTCTCAGCGATTTTAGAAAAAGGAAAAGCTGCTATTTAGATTAGTTAGGAGGTGTTCAGCAAGCTCAGGGAATCAAAGACAACAATAGTTAGGGATCTTTGTATTGCTGGCTGCATCTTTCCCACACCTAGAAGCTGTTATTTGGTGACATTTGCAGGCTCACATAACACCTAACTCTCATATACATCATACTCATATAATCATACTCGGTGCCCAAAAGTTCAGTTTTGGGGGTACAGCTATTGCATAAGACAATGTTACCAAATATCCTATAGAAAGAAATCTATTTCAAATAGTGGTTGCTTGGTACAAATTTTATTGAGTGCCCAAAAGTTCATTTTTGCAGTTTTGGGGGTACAGTTATTGCATAAGACATAAGACACCGATAACAAATCTCCTATAGAGAGAAATCTATTTCAAATAGTGGTTGCTTACTGCAAATTTTATTGAGTGCCCATAACTTCATTTTTTCCGGTTTGGTGGTACAGCTATTGCATAAGACACCATTAACAAAACTCCTATAGAAAGAAATCTATTTCAAATAGTGGCTGCTTGGTGCAAACTTTATTGAGTGCCCAAAAGTTCATTTTTGCAGTTTTGGGGATACAGCCATTGCATAAGACACCGTTAACAAATCTTCTATAGAAAGAAATCTATTTCAAATTGTGGCTGCTTGGTGCATACTTTATTGAGAGCCCAAAAGTTAATTTTTGCAATTTTGGATGTACAGATATTGCATAATACACTGTTAACAAATGTCCTATAGAAAGAAATCTATTTCAAATAGTGTTTGCTTAGTGCAAATTTTATTGAGTGCCCAAAGTTAATTTTTGCAGTTTTGAGAGTACAGTTATTGCATAAGACACCGTCAGGAAGAGGAAGTCACCTGTGATGATGATGACAATGCGGATCCAACATGGTCAGCTGAGCAGCAGCTGGCGAGCGCATCATCAGTGGCGGAGGAGGGAGAGAACAGTCACACAAGTCCGCTGACATTACTCTGCCAGCCATGGTCTGGGATGGCAACGGGAACACCTGTATTAGGTTTTCACAGTCAAAGAACTCCAGGACCTGTGAAGCCTGGGCTTTTTCAATCAAGCCTCAGATTCGACAACTGACGTCATATGCCGGATTTGCTTTCAACACATCAGTAGAGGAAAGAATATAAAGAGTTTAAGCACCACAAGCATGAACAGGCACATGCATGTAAAGCATGAATTGCTGTGGAAACCCAAGAGGTCCTCTGCTGCTGATGTGCTGGAGCAGCATGAGCAAGCACCATTCCCAGTCCCAAATACTGTCGGCCAATTCCCACCAGCAACAAAGCTTACACCTTCCCCTTCCACCAGTGTGACTTGCACGCTGTACAGCAGCCAATCCAGCAGCCAGCCTTCTGTGTACCAGTTGTGGGGGCATAAGAGACTCCAACCATCCCAAAGCAAAAACCCTGAATGTCGGCATTGCCAGGCTGTTGGCCTTGGAAATGTTGCCTTTCCACCTGGTGGATACAGATGGGTTTCACCACGTCATGGCCCTGGCATGCCCCGATATCAGATGCTGAGCAGGCATTTCTTTCTCAGAAACGCTGTCTCTGCCCTGGCCCGCCACATTGCAGAAAAGATCTCAAGCGCATTAGCTGCATCTGTGTCCACCAAAGTCCATCTAACTACAGATACATGGACTAGTAAGCACGGTCAAGGGCGTTACATCTCGCTGACTGCTCACTGGGTGAGTTTGGTGGATGACTGTGCCTCTGTTGATGGGTCTTGGCTGACACTCTTTCACACTGCTGGGATGGTGCAGAGTCCAGAACCCCAACCTCGACAGGTAGCATCACGTGCCAGGAGAAACCAGGCCGTTCTCAAATTAATTTGTCTTGAAGACCATCAACACACAGGTCAAGAGCTGTGGATGGCTCTGCGCACTCAGAACGACCAGCCAAGGTGGTGTGTGACAACGGAAGCAATCTCCTTCCAGCCCTTAAGACTTACGCACATCCCTTGCCTGGCACACATAATGAACCTGGTTGTGCAGAAATTTCTCAAGCGCTACCCAGGTCTTGATTGTCTGCTGAGGCAGGCTCTAGGTCTTAGCTCACATTTCTGGCATTCGCACACTGCTTCAGCACGACTGGCAGCGTTGCAGCGTTATCTGGGCCTCCGTCAACCGTCTGATATATGATGTGGCAACACACTGCAATTCCACCCTCCACATGCTCCAGTGATTATGGCAGCAGCGTACTGCCATTATGCAGTACGAAATGTCGCATGGCCTGACTAGCAGTGTTGCGGACCTTGGATTGTTGACCCATAGGGAGTGGAGCTAGGTGAAGGATCTCTGCACCATCCTTGGCAGTTTTGAAGAGGCCACCAAAATGGTCAGTCAGGACGAAGGCAGGGATGAGAAGGCAGGGATGGACACCACTGGTCCTTCAGTGGTAAGAGGTTGGCACAGATTACAGGAGGAGGAGAAGGAGGAAGAGGAGGAAGATCTGGTTAGTGCCCCTAGGCGTGGGAGATCCCGGCAGCATCTCATTCATGAGTGCTTGGATGCTACATTACCTGCAACATGATCCACGCATCAAAGCAATCAAAATGAACAGCGATTTCTGGGTGGCCACCCTCCTTGATCCACATAACAACACAAAAGTGAGCAATTTCCTTCCACCCACAGAAATTTACAGTAGAATGCAGGAATGTGAGACAGTGCTCATTGACCAACTCAAGACATCTTTTGCGTCTTCTTCACATTGTAATGTCACTGTGAAACAATGTCAGCAATGCGCCAGCAGTAGAAGGGCAAGTAGCCACAGCAGCAGGCAGTGTGGCAGAACTCTACTGGGTGACATTTTGCAATTGATGTTTACCACCTCATCAATGCCTGGGTGGGGCAGAATTCAGACACACAGAGACCGCCTTAAGACCATGGTCCATGACCACCTGCGGCTCAACACCGATGTTTTTGGACTTGGTCTGGGCCCATTCAACTTCTGGGTATCCAAACTGGATGAATGGCCTGAGCTTGCTTGAAACACCATAGAAGTTGTATCCTGCCCAGCAGCCAGCATTATCTTGGAACGCACATTCAGCACAGCTGGCGGGGTGATAACTGAACTTTTCTTAGAAATAATTTTTTCCTTTAATCATTTATGATATAAAACACAGACAACAGTATGCTTGAAAAAGAAGTTCACTCTTCGAAACGTCACACGGATGTGGGGACGGCTCTTGCACTCTAGCTATCCTCATACCTATTACCATGGAAAATATGGACTACGCTGACACGTGATAAGTATTGCACCTTACTTCTATGTCTCCAAAGACTGTTGTCTGTGTTTTATATCATAAATGATTAAAGGAAAAAATTATTTCTAAGAAAAGTTTGGTCATTTGCTATTTGATGTTTAACATGTGAGGAATGGAAGACTCGCATATCGACTAAACATAAGGAGGTGCATACAATTTATAGGAATAATAGGTAACCTATGTATTTGAGGGGTGATAACTGACAAACGTATCCGTCTTTCCCTTGACAATGTGGATCATTTGACATTTATCAAAATGAATCAAGTGTGAATCTCTAACGATTGTTGCCCTGGCTGCCGATGTCAGTGACTAGTAAACTGTAGCACATCTTGACAATGTGAAATGCACATTTAAACTACACTACATCTCATGTCTGTAGTTCCTGTGCCTGTTGCGTCGACAAATTGTATTTTACTGCTGCCAACAGCTAGATTTACAAGTCTTACAGCTGAATTTAATTTTGAAATATACACCTGTATGACCTTGATGTACACTGCATACCCCTCTTACTCCTCCTTCATGCAGCCTTCCAAAGCTTTATTTTTTTAATGTCTCCACCCATACTACCACCAAATGTACTAATGCCTGTTATCGTGAACCTCGATGTTTCCCATTGGCATGTCCTTGCTGCCACCAATGGTACTGCCGTCTAATCTAGGCCAGCCTTTAGATGCGTAAGTGAAAAAAGTGAAATGGGCCCTATCCCTCTCCCTCCCCCGTTACCAGGGCTGTCATCAGTCATCTATTAACCATTTCAGGGCCTCATACAGCCAAATCAAATGGGGCCCCCACCCAGTACTAGTTCCTATTTTTTAATATATGTGGGCCCCTTGCAGAAGTACTGTCTGTACTGCCCTATTGGCACCTCTGTATGTGGTGCAGCAAGAACATCCCAACGGGGAACATGGAGGTTCATCTGACAGGGGCATAGTTATAGGGGGTGCAGCGGTAGCAGCCACTATGGGGTCTTGCATCCTGAAAGGGCCCAAAAGCCACTTTGATACATAAGAAGACAACGGTATTGGAAATGGCACATGGTAACTGGCAGGTGTCCCAATAGGGCAGTACGGACAGTACTCCTGTCAGGGGCCCTAATCAAAAAGTGGCCCAATGATATGTTAAAAATAGGAAATAGCAATGGGTGGGGGCCCCATTTGATTTGGCTGTATGGGGCACTGAAACGGTAAATAGATGACTGATGGCAGCCCTGCCTACCGCTGCACCTCCTATAACTACGCCCCTGTCATCTGAACCTCCATATTCCCTGTTGGGATGTTCTTGCTGTCACCACATATCACATGTCCTTGGGCCCTGGTGCAAAAATTTAAATTGGGCTCGTTTGTTACCATATGCCATTTCCAATTCTGGTGTCTTCTTATGTGTCAAAGGGGCCTTTGGGCCCCCTCAGGATGCAGGGCCCCGTAGCCTCTCAATTTTTTTCTGTCACCAAGTTGTTCTACGTATCCAGTTTACTCTTCTGGATGGTAATTACAGCTTCTCCTCACCTGTGTAGGTTCCTCATTGGCATGTTCTCGCTGCTACCTATGGTACTGCCGCCTAATCTTGTCGAACCAGAACCTTGCTGTGCCCCATTGCCTAATTTTGTCGAACCAGAACCTCGCTGTTAGCCATTGCCTATCCTGTCAAACCGGAACCTCATAGTTCCCCATTACTTAGTCTTGTCGAACCAGAACCTCGCTTTTCCCCATTGCCTAATATTGTCGAACTAGAACCTCGTAGTTCCCCATTGTCTAATCTGGTTGAACCCGAACCTCGCTGTTCCCCATAGCCTAATCTTGTCGAACCGGAACCTTGCTGTTCCCCATTGTCTGATCTTGTCGAACCGGAACCTCGCTGTTCCCCATTGCCATGTTCTCGCTGCCACCAGTGGTACTACCGTCTAATCTAGTTGAACTGGAACCTCACTGTTCCCCATTATCATGTTCTCGCTGCCACCAATGGTACTGCTATCTAATCTTGTAGAACCGGAACCTGGCTGTTACCCATTGCCATGTTCTCGCTACCACCAATGGTACTGCCATCTAATCTAGTTGACCTGGAACCTCACTGTTCCCCATTGCCATGTTCTTGTTGTCACCAATGTTGTGCCGTCTAATATAGTTGAACCAGAACCTCACTGTTCCCCTTTGCCATTTTCTCGTTGCCACCAGTGGTACTGCCGTCTAATCTAGTTGAATCGGAACCTGGCTGTTACCCATTGCCATGTTCTTGCTGCTACCAACAGTACTGCCATCTAATCTAGTTGAACCGGAACCTCACTGTTCCCCATTGCTATTTTCTTTCTGCCACCAAAGGTACTGCCATCTAATCAAGTTGAACGGGAACCTGGCTGTTCCAAATTACCATGTTCTCACTGCCACTAATGGTACTGCTGTCTAATCTAGTTGAACCGGAACCTGGCTGTTCCCCATTGCTATGTTATCGCTGCCGCAAACGGTACTGCCGTCTAATCTAGATGAACCGGAACCTGGCTGTTCCCCATTGCCATGTTCTCACTGCCACCAATGGTACTGCCATCTAATCCAGTCCAGCCTGCTGAGGCATAAGTTCAAGTTCTTGAGCCCTGCAGCAAAAAGTTAAAAGGGGCTGCTGCCAGTTATCATGTGCCCTTTTCAATACCGGTGTCTTCTTATGTGTCAAAGGGGCTTTTTGGCCCCCTCAGGATGCAGAACCCCATAGCAGCTGCTACCGCTGCACCTTCTATAGCTACGCCCCTGCTTGCAAGCTGTCCTCATCTTTTCAGTTAGCCATTGAAAGGAATGAAGTATTTTAGCATCTCAATTTTTTTCTGTCACTCTTAAAGACAAATTTTCTTCACTAAGTTGTTCCATGTATCCAGTTTACTGTTATGGATGGTAGTTATAGCTTCTCCTCACCTATATAGGTATAAAAATTAACCCTAACATCTTCTCCCATTGACTTTAATGGGGTTCGAATTTGAGTTTGAAGTTCGAATCGAACATCGAACCAAACACCTCAAAGCCCACAGTTTGACTCGACCTCAAACTTTTTCGCTCATCACTAGTCACTTCCATTTAATAATACTTTCACAGTAATATATTGGTCAGTATTCTGCATCATTATTGTTACAGACCACCGGTAGTAGATCCACTGGACCACCGCAAGTGGTGGTGTAAGCCGTGTCAGGGAGCGGGGTCTAAGAAGCCCCTGGTATTCACCAAAGCCCGCCACAAGGCAGGTTGGGCTTTCTGCATCAAGAGACCCACAGGTCAATACCCCTGACGCGACTTGCTTGTGGTAGCAGCCAAGGTGTAGCAATGTACAGAATTGTATGACAGGCTCGTAGTTGGGCACAAGTAGGAAGGCCAGCACAGGTTGCAGGCAAAGCATAGTCAAGGGACAGAGGCAGTAGGTCAGGTACACCATAGAGACAGACTATGCATGTTTTTGTTAAGGCAACCTGGCACATAGATCCGGCAAGGACTAGGTGTAAGAGACTAAATTAAATAGGGTCAGTGGGCGGCGTTTAACAAATGACCATAGCGCTGGCCCTTTAAATTTTACTGACCTGGCGTACGCACATCCCTGCTCAGCCTGCAGAAGAACAGCAGAGAGCGAGGAGAAGTGAGTAACAGTGTAGGGACTAGGCATCGCGAGTGCGCCTGCAGTCCAACGTGCGGGTTGCGGCGCCACTTGTGCCCAGGGTGGCTAAAGAAGACACATGAGTGCTACCACGTCCTGCCGTGCAGGAAACGGGGGCACCCAGAACAGTACCCCCTCCTTTAGGTCTCCCCCTCCTTTTAGAAGGTACAGATCAAGAATTTTGTCATCCGGTTCTCAGGACCTTTCTTCTGGTCTGATCCACTTCCAGTCCACAAGATAGTACCACTTATCCCTAATAGTGTTCTCTGCAGGATGTCTTTCACTTTGAAGACATCAGTAGAGTCATCTTGAAGGGATGGAAAAGCAACCTTTTGGTGGAAGCTGTTAAGGACCAATGGTTTGAATAGAGAGACATGGAAGGAGTTCAGGACACAAATCGCAGGAAGAAGACGGCGTTTGTATGGCCCAAGCTTATAACTTAGGATCTTTAGCTGTACATACTTAGTGGATAACCACACTTTATTCCCAGAAGCAAGGATTGGAGGAGGTCTTCTTTTTTATCAGCTTGTTTCTGTAACGGCTGGGTGGTGGACCCTCTGGACCACCGCAAGCGATGATAGCAAAGGGGCCCACCCCGGGGGAAGGAATTAAGTAGCCCCATTTTTAAACCAGACCCCCGCCGCAAAGCGGGAGGACTTCTCGGGGAGGCTACCGGGCGTCCCCCCTGACTGACTTGCTTGCGATGGGGGCCAGGTGCACATTTTACAGAGTCGTAGTCCGAAAAATCGAGTCGGGGGCAGGCAAAAGGTCAGGGCGGCGGCAATGGTTCGGGTCGTGACAGGCGGGAAGGGTCAGGGCGGCGGCAGATTTTGGGAGTGAGAAACGTACAAGGGTCTGTACACGTAGGGCGAGATACACTTGGGAAAACGCTTTCTAAGGCACGAGGCAACATAGACCAGCAAGGGGTGATTGGGGGACTGCCCTTAAAAGTAGGGAAGCCCCTGGCAATTAGCCAATTATCGGGGCGCGGCCCTTTAAATCCTCGAGAAAGCGGGCGCCTTGGGACCGGACACGGCGCCTCGTGGCAGAGGGCGCGAGGGACAGGGGGATCGGGTGGCCCCTGGAGGCACGGCCCCCGGCCGTCCCGGCCAGCGGCGGCCCCCCCCCCCAAGGCCGGGGGAGCGGAGGGTACCGTGAATCCCCCCCCCCCTTAGGTCCCCCCCTCTTTTTGGCCTGAAAATTAGGGATAAGGCGGGGTTAGGATAATGGACTCCGGTTCCAGGCCTCTCTTCGGGGCCGAAGCCCTCCAATTACAAGAAAAATCGCTTACCCCTGACGATTTTCATGTCTAAGATTTTCCTTCACTTAAAAGACATAGGGGATTCTAGCACAGGAGGGGAGCACCCTCTGGGGAAAACCGGTTCAGGAACAGAGGTTTAGGGGGGAAAACTGAAAGGGGTTAGGAACCCGGAGAGAGGGAGGGGGGGCAATTTTTATAGGACCCCGGGTTCATTGTCGCAAAAATTCTAAAGGGTCCCAGAAACCGCGGGACCCAATTTAAAACGGGGAATTTTTTGAGGCTATGTATTTTAAAGAAGCCAAAAATTTATCCCTGGGGGGAACTTGGGGGGGGTTTTCCTCTTTTCACCTGGGATTCATAGGGGCTGAAGCCTGGATAAGGTTTGGGGGTCTCTCCCCAAAATGATCCTGAATCCTGAACCTGGTTTCCACGGGGGAAAATCGGGGGTAAAAGCCAGGGGGGGGGGGGGGCGCGGGTGCGGCAAAACCCCCGGGAAAGGAGAGGTGAGTCGGGCCCCGGTGATTATATGAGAACTGGGCCCAAGGCAGCAATTGGGCCCCTTTTGTCCTGCGTCCGGACCGAGTGCCGAGATACTCCCCAAGTTTGGGTTTCCCCTTTCCCCCACCTCCCATTTGTCTGGGGAAATATAGCAGAAGGAAAGTCTAGTTGATTTGCAACCGGAACACGGGCCCACCCAAAAATTTGAACAAATTGGACGCCCGGTGGACGATGTGGGGGTGACCATGCAGAGAAGATGTATGAAAAAATACCTCCCAAATTTGGGGGGTGCAGAAGGGAGACCAGGAGGGGGCAAAAGTGGGACTTTTTTTAAAAGAATCGGTCATGACCCCCCAAATAACTGATTTCCCCGAAGAAGGGGGAAGGCCGTGAAAAAGCCCAGCCTAGGGTTTTCCATGGAACCGGGAAGGGCAGAGGGACTAAGAGACCGGGGGGCCATGGGGGGGACCTTTTTTTGGGCACTGTGGTGCAGGAAGAACGAAGTCCGACGTCTGGAGGGGGGTTGGCACCTTTGTCCAGATGAGGACGTAGGATTTTCCAACCCCCGGGGTGGCCGGCCAAAAGAGAATGCCCCCACCCAGAATCCCCCCTGAGCGCGGGAGTGTAGGTTCCCCGGAGGAACGTTCCGGAGGCCACAAGCCGCATGAACAGCCGTTCAGGATTTGATTGCTGTGACACCGGTTCCTCCCGGTGAGTCAGAGCACGGGAAGGGCGTCCGCCTTGATATTTTTCTCGTCCCGGTGGAAGTGTATTTTGAAATAAAAGCGCGAGAAGAACAAGACCCCGGGCCCCGGGCGGGGGTTCAACGCGAGCTGTCTGGAGGTATTGGAGATTTTTTATGGTCGTGAAGACGTCAAAAAGGGTGCCGAGTTTCCCTCCAACAGATGTCGCCACCTTCCGGGCCAATTTTATGGCCAACAGTTCCCGGCTCCAAGGGCGAATTACGTTCTGCCGAGGAGAAGGTCTTTGAAAAAAACACATGTGACGGTTTTGCTTTAGGACCCTTTTGGGGGTCGGGACACCCCCGGTTTCCCACGGAAGAGGATCACCCCTTTAGGCAAAGGGGTCTTTCTGGACGGGGCCGGACCAAAATAGGTGTGAGGAAATACTGTTTTCATTGGGGAGAATGTTCTTTGGCGCGGGGGGCCCAACATCTGGGGGTTACATTTTATGGGTGAGAGCCACGTGGGACCCACCGGGTTTAAAAAAAGGGGGGGATAAAACTCCCGGTATAGTTGGGGAACCCAGAAACGTTAAATCCCCCGGGAGACCACGGGTGTGGCCACTGCTGGATCGCGGAGAGTTTAGCTGGGTCCTCTGAGACCTCGAGGGAAAACTAGTACCCAAGGAAAGGGAAAGGGCGGCCTGGTGGAACCGACACTTTCCGTTGGCATACACTTTCCCCCGCAGGCGTCGCAAAACCCTAGCGTACTTTACCGAGGGTTGGTGTCGGGGGAAAAAATCAGGATTCGCCCCAATATACCATGATGGGGTGTACAGCAACCCCGAAACCCCGTTGACGAACTCCTAAATGGGCTGGGGCATTGCATACCCCGAACGGATCACGAGATACCCCAAAAGCCCTCCGTTGGAAAGCCGTTTTCCAAATCCCCTTCGGATTTGATGAGGTTATAATTTGAGGTCTAATTTAGTAAAGACCTTGGCCCCACGGAGGCGATCAAATAGTCAGAATCAGGGTAGGGTAGGGGTTCTTCACCGGATCTTGTTTAGCCCTCGAGTCAATACACGGTTAATAAACCTTTTTTTTTTCTGGAGAAGAAGAAACCGCCCCGGGGGGGCGATAAACTTGGTAAAAACCCTTCAAAAATTTCTCCTGGATTAGGCCACATGGTGGGGTCTGGGGCCCACAACAGGGGTAACCCCCCCCGGGGAGGAGGGTTCCGGAAGGAGGTGATAGGGATCCATAGGGCCCCAAATTTGGGGTGGTAAGCCTCTCAGCTGTTTTCCGAGAACACATTCCAAAACGGGTACCCGCGGCAGACTTTGCAGAGACTTGTGGCACGGGGGAAAGCGATGGACCCCCGGGCGAGGGCCACCAAAACAAGATCCTGGCCCCCCCTTTTCCCCCAAGCAGGATTTAAATGTTTTCCCAAATCAAGTGCGGGGCGTGACTTTTGCACCCAGGGCACCCCCAACGGGATCGCCGAAGAGCCGGGGGCAGGCATGAAAGGGTTTTTTCCCGTGGGGGGACCCCTACACGGGGGGTCACCGGCCTTTTGAGAACAGAATGGGTCACGGAAAGCTCCCCCCTGAGGATGAAAAAACCCAAGGGCTTTCCCAGGCGGGTTACGGCAAGCGATGCGGAAAACCGGAGGGGGGGAAAAGTTCCCGGCGGAGCGGAGTAGGAAGGCAGGGGCCCCGAACATAGACCAGAATGTCTTTAACTTTTCCCGGGGCAAACAACAGTCGTGGAGAGGAAAAGACTGACCCCTAGGGAGCCTCTCCACCCACCTGGGGAGCGTTCCCCCCGCTGAGGCGCTGCGGAAAAAACTCCTCAAAAAGGGTCCGGACTGGCGAGTAGAGACAAAGTTCCCACCCGGCGGGGGGCCGCCCTCCTCGACAAGTGGGCCCGGTCCCCCTCAGGGGTTCCTTGAGCGAACTTTTAGGAGGCGGGGGACCCCTTTGGAACACGGGAGCCAACCGAGGAGACGGCGGGCTTTGCCGAGTCCGCTTTTGGGTGGAGCCCTGCTTTTTCCCGTGAACGATCAATGCGGTAGCCAATGGATAAGTTCGCACAAAGAAAAAGGATCCCTTGGAAGTGGCTTTTATTCTGCTTGACAGACCCTTCTTGAATGCCGCAGAAGCGGCGTCCCCCTACAGCTCGGAGGCGGGGTTGCGGAACTGGCCGCATATCCCCTACGGAGGAGCCCCCTTGGCATAGGTTCATTAGCGCGGTCCCGCTAAAGAGTCGCGCATCCTCGAAAACGCTGCGGAATTCAGTGAGGAAAACCGTAGGGGGGTACGGTCTTTTGGGCCCAAAGGGGTGTCCCCCAGGCAGGCCTTTGGATAGAGCTACCACAAACCCACCTTCGCCTTTCAGTGGGGAATGCCCGGCCATCAGTCCCGTGCTGAAGCACGCGTAATAAAGCCTCTGCGAGCCGAGTCCCGTCAAACTTGGGGGGTAGGGAAGACGAAGCTTCGGACCCACAGTTGCCAGCGGGACGGCCAAAGGGAGTGGAACCACTGGGAAGAGCAGGTTGCGTGCTGGGGGCCAGGATTGGCACACATGGCGGGCAGCTGACCAATTGCTTGCCTGTTTTGGGGATCGCTGCGACTGTTTGGCCCACAATGTGGGAAACCGCAGACTTGGCAAGGGCACCTTTGGGGGGTCCAGGCTGGGTCTAATGTAATGGCTGGGTGGTGGACCCCTGGACCACCCCAAGCGTGATAGTAAGCCACCCAGGGAACAATCTAAGTAGCCCCAGGTTTTTCCCCCCAAAACCTGCTCAAAGCGGGGTGGACTTGCTGCGGCGTGAGGGGTACCAGGTTCCCCCCCCTGACTGACTTTTCTTGCGATGGCGGCCGAGGTGCAGGTGGTACAGAGTGTATCCGAGAACTAGATGGGCGGGAGAAGGCAGGGAGGGCAATGGTTCGTGGGCTGGAAGGCAGGGAAATCGGGGAGGGGGCAAGGGTTTGGAGTCGAGAAAAGTAGCAAGAGGTTTTGGTCACGTGGGCGGAAACACTTTTGGGAAAAGCTTTTGCTAAGGCCGAGGCAACATAGATCCACAAGGGGGTGATTGGGGGCTACCTTAAGTAGGGGGAAGCGCCGGGAATTTAAAATTACGGGGGGGCCCGCCCTTTAAATCCTCGAGAACGAGCCCGCGCCCTTTGGACACGGGGACGCGGCCTACCGGGGGGGGCGCGACGGCACAGGGCGGGACGGGGGTCCCCGGCAGGGCCCGGGCCCGGCTCTCCCCGGCGGGCCCCACCCCCCGGGGGGCTGCACCCGGGCGCCCCGGACGAGGGACCGCGACAGTTTTCTTCTGGTTAAATGGAGTTGTAGGGAGTGATGTGTTTCATACCAGTCATGAAGTCCCGGATTTGAGCATCCAAGGTAGGAACATCAGAATATATTTGTACAGGAAGAGGAGGATGCTGGCCATAGTGTCATGGGTGCCCCTTCGGTCCCCTGGCCCCCCTGAACAGGAGGTTTTTAACCCCACCCCCATTCAGGCCACGGGCGCACTCGCAACCCTTCCCCCCCGTAGTACTCACCCTGTCCTGTGCGGGTTTTGCTGGCCGGCAGGTGCAGCCCCTCTCCCTACTATGCGCTTGCAGTGGTTTTGTGAAATTTAAAAGGGGCCCGAACTAGTAAAGGAAATTGCCCGGGACTGGTCCAATAATACCCACCTGCCCTGATTTCCCCCCTTTATCAGTGTCCTACCTATTAAGAAAGCATTCTGAAGTGTTCCCTTGTTCCCCCGTACCAGCTCCATTTGCCCGTTTCCTTTGGGGCGAACCATTTCCGCCGTCCCCACCCTTCCTGCCGTCCCCCCCCATGAGTTTGCTTTTTGTTTTGAACCATGCTACACTTGCCATTTTCAGGCAAATCGCATAGGGGTAGCAACCCGGTATGTTTCCAGCAAGCCAACCTCCTTGTGGGTCCCCGGTGAATCTGGGGCCTATTTAGACCCGCTCCTGAAATGGTTATACCCGCTTACGGTGGTCCAAAGGACCCCACCCCAGGCCCCGCCCTTATGGAAAGCCAAGTTACCCAAGAAAATTTTTTTTTGTAGGGGAGGGCAAGCAGAATCAAATGTCCAGGTGGTTTTAGAAAACTGCCCCCGGTAAAAGTTGGACCATTTACTTTCGAAAGGGCAACAGTAAAGGGAAAAAGTATTTAATCCCCTTTCGATTGGTAAGTTTGCCCACTGACAAAGACATGAACAGTCATAATTTAAGGGTGGTTTAATTTTTTAAAAATGAAGATAGAGTCAAAAATAAAACCAGAAAAATACATCGTATAAATTCTATAAATTATTGCTTTTGCAGTGAAAATAAATATTATCCTTACCACCTCAAGGGTTTTGGCTCCTACAGGCCCTTAGCGCTCCTTTAAAATCATTACCTCATAAAGACACCTTTAAAATATACCTTTAAAAAAAAAAAATCCTTTTCCACAGACCAGTTTTACTTAACCCCACAAAAAATGGCAAGACAAGTTTTTAAGGATGTCAGGGGACAAAATCAAGACCACACTCTCCTCAAATTTAAAATTAATACAATAAAAATTTTAGTCTGTTATGTCTTTAGTGACAAACAGACAAAATAGGTGTTAAAAGAATGCGGGGCCCAAAGAAAGGAGCGAAGGGACTGGTCGCGGGGACAATGGGATTTTATTTTTAAAATTTGGTCTGTAACCACCCAAAGGCTGATTGTTTTTAAAGGGGTGGGGAATCAGTGAAAAGTCCAGATGATTTGTCCAAGGGAAAATCTGGAATAGGCAAAATTGAGGAGGCCAGAAGGCATGAGACGGGAGGACTTATTGCGAGCACATAGATTTCACAAAGTCTTGATATCGTTAATAAGATTTTTCCACCCAAGCAAAGGCCCCTTCAAAATCTTTTACCAAAATAGGGGCCCCAAAAGCTTTCCCGTGGGGAAATGTTGGGCAATGGGAGCTGGGAGATCAAGCTTTTGGGGGGAACAATGTCCCGAGCTGAATTCTATCCTACAACTCTAAAGAAAGGGAGAGGACATCAGCTTACGTTTTTTTCAGCGGTTTAAAGTGGATAGGAAATTGAATGGAAAAGAAAATCGACCATCTAGTTGCGGGTTACCCTTGGCTGGAATAAAGTAGATTTTTGGTCCCTGAAAAATGTTTACCAAATGACAAGCCCTTCCAGAAGATGGGCCCCCTCTTTTCAAGGGGCCAACTTAAGGCCGTAATTCCCAAAACCCAATGGGTTTTGTTTCTTCTATGGGGGGGAAATGTTTAGAGAAAAAACCCAAAAATAACATCTTGCCCTACAGTTTTTTTGGGGAAGGATGGGTCCAGCCCTATAGAGGTGTCGACCACAAGGTTGAAGGCTTTCTCCGGGTCAGGACAAGACAGGATAGGTGCAGAGGCAAATGCGGACTTCAGACGGGAAAAGGCTTCCTCTTCTTCGAGTGGTCAAAGTCTGGGATTTCTGTTCTTCTTAGTAAGCGCCACAATAGGCGCTACCATGGGAATAAACGTCGGCAATTAAAAACCCAGGAAAGGCAGGGAGGTCCATCGAAGACGCATTTCTTCAGCTTGCATAGAATCGATTGCATTGAAGGTGACTCAAAACCTGGCGTACACGAGCCCGATGAGATTCTAGATTGTCCAAGAAGACCAAGATATCGTATAGGTACACAACAACACAAGAAGTTAAGAGGTCTCTGAAGATCTCGCTAATGAATTCTTGGAAGACGGCAGCAGCATCGCATAGGCCAAAGGGCATCACTAGATACTTGAAGTGACCGTCCTGGGTATTGAATGCCATCTTCCATTCATCATCCTCAAGAATTAGGATGAGGTTATAGGCTCCCCACACGTCTAACTTCATAAAGACCTTGGCTCCTTGAAGCCAGTCAAAGAGTGGTAGTGGATACTGGTTCTTCACGGTTATCTTGTGGGAAAGGAGTGAACTGTCTTTTTTATCCATTAAGAAAAACCTGGCACTAGCTGGAGAGAAAGATTTGTGGATAAAACCTTTTTGAAGGTTCTTTTTTTATATAAGCCGCCATGGCCTGAGTCTCTGGCACTGACAATGGATAGACCCTCCCCTGTGGGTGGTCTGCGCCTGCTTTTCAGAGAATACATTTGCAAATTCTTGATGCGGAGCGGTGAGATCCAGTGGAATGCACCGGACGTGGTTCTACAAGACAGCTGGAATGGCATTCTTGTTCCCAGCATGTGACTTTGCCTGTTTTCCAATCAAGGCTTGGGGAGTGGCACTGTAGCCATGGAAGTCCCAGAAGAACTGCAGAGGAGGAACAGGGTAACACGTAGAATATGATTTTCTCCTTATGCAACAACTCCACTTAAAGACTCTCAGGTTCGGTATAGAACAGAATGGAGTCATTCATGCATTTACCATTAATGTAGGACATGGCTAGTGGTTTGTCAAGGCGAATCAAATGGTAATACTTAGAGACCAAAGATAAGTAAGCGAAATTCCTGACTGATACAGAATGCTTGAACATAACATAACAGCTGACGAGGGGCCTAGTTGGATCAGCATGGTTAGCTGTGGAGAGGTAGTATTCACACCTAGGGACGCCTGTACCATGTAACCTAGATGCGGGAGTTTCCCAGACACAATGGAAAGTCCATACGGAAGTGTTCAGGACTAGTACACTAGAGGCAAAGATTTTGCTGTCATTGACAGTATCGTTCTTGCTGAGACAGGTGGGCTTTGTCCACCTGCATCTTCTGAGGAAGCTACTGGTGGAGACAGTAAAGGCCTCTGAAACACTGGTGCAAGGCTGGAAAGATAGCATGGCCGGACAAGCCCGCGCCCTTGGCAAAGTTCCTCCTGTCTTTCGGCGAAACGGATGTCTATGCTCATGGCAAGACAGAGGAGGTCACTCAGAAATGATAGGAGATCTCAACTGGCCAGCTCGTCTTCTATCCCATGAGATCCTTCCAGAAGGTGGTGACAAAGGTCTCGTTATTCCACGAAAATTCAGAGGCAAGAAGTACGAAAAATCTACAGCATTTTGTTTGACTGTGGAATATCCTTGTCGTAGATCTAGCAGAGCAGTTGCAGCGGAAGACACACGGGCGGGTTCCTTGAAAACACTGCGGAATTCGTCCTGGAATGTGTGAAGGTTCTCTGTCACAGGATTGTTCTTGTCCCAAAGGGGAGGGGCCCATGCTAGAGCTTCCCCAGTGAGGACACTGACCACAAATGCCACCTTGGAGTGTTCTGTGGTAAACTGGTTATCTATGAGTTCTATATGCATGGTGAATGAAGTCCCTACAGGCTTTAAGATTATCATCATACTTGGTTGGCAAGAAGAGATGCAGCTTGGGACCTAGAGATGCCACAGGAACCACAGGAGGAGGCGTAGCAGCTGGTGTTGATGGCAGTTGATGACCAGCAAGGAGTCGTTGGATCATGGTGGACAGCTTATTGATTTATTGTGCCTGCTTGGCAATCTGTTGTGACTGTTGGGCAATGTCTCAAGCATTCATCAGGGGCAACACGGTGGGACCCATGGCCATATCTAACTGTTTTGGACCACTGGCAGTGGATCCACTGCACCACCCCGAGTGGTGGTATAAGCCCCATCAAGGAGCAGAGTCTAAGGGGCACCTAGTATTCACCAGAGCCCGCCACAAGACAGGATGGGCTTTCTGCATAAAGAAACACCCAGGTCACTAACCCTGATGTGACTTGCATACAGTGGTAGCCAAGGTGTAGCGAGGTACAGAATTGTATGACAGGCTTGTAGTAGAGGACAGGCAGGCAAAGCGTAGTCAAGGGACGGAGGCAGGAAGTCAGGAACACAGTAGAGGCAGATAAACTAGGAATGCTTTTTCTAAGGCAACAAGGCACGTAATCCGGCAAGGACAAGAAGGAAGAGGCTGAACTAAATAGGGTCAGTGGCCGGTGATTCACAAATCACTGGTGCGCTGGCCCTTTAAATTTTACTGACCCAGCCTGCCTGCGCACGTCTGCCGGCAGGAGAACAGCAAAGAGCGAGGAGAGGTAAGAGTGCAAGGACTGGGCATCGCGAATGCGTGCACGACCCGCCGTGCGGGCAGCAGGGGCACCTGTAAAAAATTATTTGTAAGTATGTACATTCAAGACACAGAAGAGGTATAAATCTCTCCACTCTTTATTGTATACAATCAACCCCTGTTTTTGCTTACATACACAGATGTAAAATACTGACCAAAGTGTGTAGATAAAAAAAGATTTTAAAACTAGAAACAGATATAAGGAATTGAAGAGATATATACTATTGAATATAAATGGTTTTAATATTAAGCAAATACAGTGCCTTGCAAAAGTATTCAGCCACATTGAACTTTTCAACCTTTTGCCACATTTCAGGCTTCAAACATAAAGCTATAAAATTTTAATCAACAACAAGTGGGACACAATTGTGAAGTGGAACGAAATTTATTGGATGTTTTAAACTTTTGTAAAAAATAAAAAACTGAAAAGTGAGGCGTGCAATATTATTGGGCCCCTTTACTTTCAGTGCAGCAAACTCACTCCAGAAGTTCAGTGAGGATCTCTGAATGATCCAATGTTGTTCTAAATGACTGATGATGATAAATATAATCCACCTGTGTGTAATTAGGTCTCCGTATAAATGCACCTGCTCTGTAATAGTCTCAGGGTTCTGTTTAAAGCGCAGAGAACATCATGAAGACCAAGGAACACACCAGGCAGGTCCTTGATACTGTTGTGGAGAAGTTTAAAGCCAAATTTGGATACAAAAATATTTCCCAAACTTTAAAAATCCCAAGGAGCACTATGCAAGCAATCATATTGAAATGGAAGGAGTATCAGACCACTGCAAATCTACCAAGACCCGGCCGTCCCTCTAAACTTTCATCTCAAACAAGGAGAAGACAGATCAGAGATGCAGCCAAGAGGCCCATGATCACTCTGGATGAACTGCAGAGATCTACAGCTGAGGTGGGAGAGTCTGTCCATAGGACAACAATCAGTCGTACACTGCACAAATCTTGCCTTTATGGAAGAGTGGCAAGAAGAAAGCCATTTCTCAAAGATATCCATAAAAAGTCTCGTTGAAAGTTTGCTACAAGCCATCTGGGAGACACCAAACATATGGAAGAAGGTTCTATGGGCAGATGAAACCAAAATCTAACTTTTTGGCCACAATGCAAAACGATATATTTGGCGTAAAAGCAACACAGCTCATCCCCCTGAACACCCCATCCCCACTGTCACACATGGTGGTGGCAGCATCATGGTTTGGGCCTGATTTTCTTCAGCAGGGACAGAGAAAATGGTTAAAATTGATGGGAAGATGGATGGAGCCAAATACAGGACCATTCCGGAAGAAAACCTGTTGGAGTCTGCAAAAGACCTGAGACTGGGATGGAATTTCATCTTCAACAAGACAATGATCCAAACATAAAGCAAAATCTACAATGAGGTTCACAATAACGTCTCCAGGTGTTAAATGCCAAGTCACAGTCAGACCAGAACCATCGAGATCCGTGGAAGAGCTGAAACTGCTGTTCACAAACGCTCTCCATCCAACCTCACTGAGCTCCAGCTGTTCACAAACGCTCTCCATCCAACCTCACTGAGCTCCAGCTGTTCACAAACGCTCTCCATCCAACCTCACTGAGCTCCAGCTGGTCACAAACGCTCTCCATCCAACCTGCTGAGCTCCAGCTGCGCCAAGGAAAAATGGGCAAGAATTTCAGTCTTTCGATGTCCAAAACTGATAGCGACATACCCCAAGCGACTTGCAGCTGTAATCTCAGCAAAAGGTGGTGCTACAAAGTATTAACTTAAGGGGGCCGAATAATTTTGCACGCCCCACTTTTCAGTTTTTTATTTTATACAAAAGCTTAAAATATTCAATAAATTTTGTTCTACTTCACAATTGTGTCCCACTTGTTGATTCTTCACAAAAAAATTAAAATGTTATATATTTATGTTTGAAGCCTAAAATGTAGCAAAAGGTTGAAAAGTTCAAGGGGGCCGAATACTTTAGCAAGGCACTGTAATTTCACATTTTGACCCTGCTATTGCTGAAATTCACAAACTAGCCACAAAAAGTAAAAACGAGCCACATAAAAAGTAGTGCTCACTATACAGATTAAATAACAATAGTTTATAGATTGGATTGTTAAAGACATGACAATACCTATTATTTGTACATTTTATATTTTAAAAAGCAGTTTATTTTACTGAGAAGTTAGGGATTTTGGGCAACATGTATGATCTAGGCGCATAGAGGCCAGTTCTAAATAGCTTTAAAGCAGTGTAGAATGTGCAAGAATATATGAACCTATTCTACTGTGGGTTATAGATTTGGCGCTTTCTAGTTTCAAAACAACTCAGGATCAGGTACACCACTTTTAACTTGGTGTGCGTGTTCTGCATAGTTTTGCCATCCTACAGTCATAACATATGGTTGTGGTGCGACATGCCCCCATAACGCCCCCACATCTTTGGCGCATTACAAAGTTAATTATTTTTTAAATTTGTTTAAACATTTGTATTTACTTTTTACTTCTGTTTTGGTCACAATATGTAATTAGACAATGCAATCGCTTTTATAATACACAGCAACACATTACTGTTTTACTATCCATTATTGTGTATATGACAGCAGCCTATTAGACTCTGTGGCAGAGCCTAGTAGGCTCTTGTATATGGCACACCCACAGGCCACTATTTGGCCTCCGACTGCAATGATAACCATGGGCACCTTGAAACCGCACTAAAGTGTTGCCTAAGGGTGACAGAGGAAGCCCCATCCCTCTGTTAACCCTCTAGATACTGCGGACGCTACTGACCATAGCATATAAAGGCTTAAATGGTTGCGATTGGAGCTTGCTCCTTTGCTGGCTGCTGCAGCTGGAGCTCACGTGTACAATAACCCATCTGAGAGCCTTACACTATGCCCAGGAGACTTGCCAACTCTCCTGGTGATCCAGGAGAGTTGGCAATTGTCCCAAGCTGGTGGCACTCCCCCTTGCTATTTACTCATTGACCAGGATGCTAAATAAACAGGCGATATAGCTTACGGGCATAGAGCAGAAACAAAGATATCCCTTCATTTTTCAGATAATTTTTTACTAAAGTTTTTCATTCTAAACAAACAGCCAACACCAATCCTCCTGTATTTGGCTCACACTATGACATATTATATTCTAGACAACATGTATACAATTTTGTTTCTCTGTTCTATATGGAATATTTACCTCCTGGAGTAGCAGCAAATACTTTTCCTGAATACAGAAGATTCCCTGATGTTACATGCAGATGACAGCAGATGTTTAAAATGTACTTTTTGTTCTAATGAGGACTATTTTTACTCTGAATTACTCTTACCAATTGCTTATGCATTCAGTCTGGTAACATAGTTTCTCCTCTTGGTGCTGTTGTAATCGCTCCCTGACTTTGTTTATTGTCTTTACCACAATCTATAATTTTCTCCCAAATTGTTGCTACTGAAACACTTGCAGATACTACGACCAATTTTACAGGATGCCAAATGTTCTTGGAGAAAATCCAAGCTAGGAGACAATATTCTGATGTCATAGAGATGCTGACCTTGTTGGAAAATCTAGGAGCTCAGCCACTGTGGTGTAGTGAACCCCCTCCACAGATATAGATTCAAATAGGATGTCTAGTTACTTACATTTCTTTAAAAAAAAATTCTCAGAATGGAGTAAAACAATAAAACAAGTCACAGTCACCTTACCTATCCCCACCACTCCTGTTTCCAATTATTTCCTGGTCCTTTCAGTCTCTATACTTTAACGGTGCATGCCTCATTCGCGTCTGTTACCCATCCTCTATGGCGGGTCATGCTGCAGTTCGGCTCTCCGTCTGTGGTTGCGCCCGCTTCTAACCCTGCCCCCCGGGGTCCGCTATCCCCCCTTGCAGTGGGGCTCTGATTTACGACTGCCCCCCAAACCCCCTAACCCAAAATTTCCGGCCCATGGGCTTTTTTCGGGACACCTCACCCTACATCAACACCCAGTTATTCACATCCATTTCTATGTGTCTACCGCTTGTTCCTGACCCTGCTTTATCTGCCACCTACCCTGAACCTGACCTCTTCCTCATGCTCTGTCCATACTCCCTTTTTCACATTAGCTTCCCCTGAGAACCTAGGGGGGGGTACAGACATCGTCTAACCGCCTTAGGGGGGCTCGGGGAAAACCCAAAACCCCAGGGATCCCCTTCTGCTCGGGTTTTAGTCGACCTTGAAATTTTTTCTGATTTTTTCTTGCCCGTAATGACAGCTGTAACTGTGAGCTACTAGTGTCAGTGACTTGCTGAAATGATCACAAGTTTATTTTGGGGAAAAAAAAGGGAAAAAAAACACAGGAACGTGAATGGGAAAACAGGAAGGATCAGTAAGATCCAACTTATTTTTAGTTCACACCAGTCTGAGCCTTTTTTCCCCTTTTCTCTAGATGATAATAATATTTGATATAAAGTTCGGACGTTGACAACTAAATTGGCATGCACATTTTAAAATGTCTGTGCAGAGTTCACAACTGAAGACTAAGGCTATGTTCACATAATGCATGTCTAAGAGGCCGACGGGCTGCCGGCCCCACTGCTCCGCGGGAGCTCGCGCCGTTCATTACATGGTGTAATTGCGGAGCGTTCATTACATGGTGTAGTTGCGGAGCGTAATCCCCGCAATTAACCCTTTTGGAACATATTTAAGGGTGACAAAATTTTTTTTGTGCTCAGGTGCCATTTTGGGGGGGGGGTGTAAAATGAATCATAAACCCTTTTTCTACTCGGGTCGGGGTTTTACGTTCTAGCTACTAAGCGACATTTCTGGCTCGGGGAAACCACTTTTAAAGGGGGTTTTCCCTTCCAGAATATTCCCCGGGTTTGCTGTTCAACAATCATAAATGTAGATTCGTATGGTTGTGGTGCGACACGCCCCCCGATCTTAGGCACTACCAAGTGCCGTGGCACTTTATAATGTGCCTAATTTTGGACTGCACCTGATTAATAATGTGCCAGTTTTCGGACTGAAAAGATGCCAGACTTCTGGGGCGCCCCTTTTCATAATTTCCCCCAAATTTTGCATGTCACTGATGTGGTAGTGGGTCCGCTAGACCCCCTGAAGCGATGGCGTAAGCCCCCCCCAGGGGGCGAAACTAAGTAGCACCCGTATCACCAAAAACCCGCCGCAAAGGGGATGGACTTGCTGCGGCGGGAAACACCGGTCGCTTCCACTGGGGGGGACTTTCTTGCTGTAGCACCAAGGGAAAGCGGGTATAGAATCGCTGCTAGTCGGGGCAGGCAGTAGGGCAGGGGCAGGGGGCAGAGGGTTTTGGTCAAAGGGACGGGAATCTTGGACGGTAGGTACACGGTAAAACGACGGGGTCAAAAAACCTTTCTTATAGGCAAATGGCATAAGACCCGGACAAATCAGGAAGGGGGAGGGATAAATAAGGGGCAGCGACCCCCAATACCCAATTACCGGTGCGTTGGCCCTTTTAAATTTCACAGAGCCGGCGCGCCCAAAGGGGCGGGGACAGCGCGCCGGAGACTGGGGTGCAGCAGGGCACGGCGGGTAAATAGGCAGGGATCGGCCCGGGTAAGTGAACTAGCTGGGTGATTTAAGCCATATTTTTTGGGGCATTTTACTCTCTAAAACATGTTTTTTTTTAGGTTTTTGGGAAATTATGGAGCAAGTTTCGTAGGCATGACTTTTCAGGCGAGGTTTACTGAAATTTTTTGTAAGGGGGTAGCCGGGGGTACAGGAAATCCCCGGGCAAATGGAGAACAACAGCCTTTTAGCAAAAAGCACGGGTTCTTGTCCGGCGTTTATTGGGCGAATGGCAGCCAAAACTATGTCAAAAAAATATACAAAATAAATCCTGCTCGTCCAGCGCTAATAAACAAATGTAGTCCTTACTATCAGCTTGTAGCTTGGAAATTGTGGTTAGCCTCTCAGGCCCACTTCCGGCCTGTAACTGCAGACACACATCCCAGTCACTACCTATATACCAATGAAAAAACCCGGCCATTGAAATGGGGGGGCAACCACCCCCCCCCCCTCTTTGACTGCTCCCGGGAAAACCAGACCCGACTAAGCTGGTTTCCACCTAAACTACTTGGTTAAACATGTGCCAAACCCCCTAATGCAGCTGACCAAACTAAGGCCGGCTTTTACCTCACCCAGGCCAGGTCCTCGGTGACAGTCTTTGTCTCGCCATACCCCGAGCGAGAACTCTGGGGCCTATGTATACCCCGTTTACAACCTTGCCCTTCGGGGCCTTACAATATTTTTTTTTAATATTACCCATACAGTATCTCACAAAAGTGAGTACACCCCTCCCACTTCTATAAATATTGTATTATATCTTTTCATGGGACAACACTGAAGACATGACACCTTGATACAATGTAAAGCAGTCAGTGTACACCTTGTATAACTTGTCAAGCGTGTGTGGTGGGAAGCAGGCGAGGAGTACAAAGATAAGTGTGTATTGCCTACAGTCCAGAATGGTGGTGGGAGTGACATGGTTTGGGGCTGCATGAGTGCTGCCAGCTGTGGGGAAAATGAGAGTAAGGATATGTTCACATATCGTTTTGAATACGTTTTTCGGCTCT
Source organism: Phyllomedusa bahiana (assembly GCA_025379985.1). Lineage (NCBI taxonomy): Eukaryota > Metazoa > Chordata > Amphibia > Anura > Hylidae > Phyllomedusa > Phyllomedusa bahiana. The sequence continues at coordinate 5,864 of JAODAL010035090.1, read as the reverse complement.
GAAAAACACATTCAAAAGTGCTGCATAAAACGCATCCAACACGCACCCAAATTGTGCTGCGTATTTCGATGCATTTTTGCTGTGGCAGAAACGCACCCTGTAGTTTTAAATAGGGCGTCTGCTGTGTCAAATGGATCAAGAATTGACATAACAATTTTTTGAACGGATCCGAAAGACGCATATACACACGCATCGGTGATCACGTATCTGAACGCCGATGCGTGTTTTACATTGAAAGCAATGTAAATTACACTGCACATTGTTAGATGCATTACATGACAAAATACACCAAACCGAGAGTCTCTGATCAAAACTGTACAAAATTCTTTATTTTATCAACAATTTTAAAACATATATAAAAACTATGAGGTACACAGAAAATCACCAAGTGGTAATATGGGTGATCCAAAAAGACCCAAAAAATCTCCCTACTAAAAGTTGTAATTTTAGGCATGTATTTTTTAATCTACCAAAAAGCAAAATGTTTATGTCTATTGCTCCTACCAGTTGTCATTTAAAGATGCATCACATTAAAACAGACAACTAACTACACAGTGGAAAAACTAAAAAGAGCATAACCAAAAGTGCAAATTTAACCAATGGGATGGTAACTGGGAGGTATCACCTAAAACCCCCAAGCGCGTTCGCGTATGATCGTTCCTCAGGGGGTAAATAACGCTACCTCCATCTGGCAGATTTAAAATACTATCTAAGATTGCCGACACCGGGGTTTCTCGCGCATCCCCCGGTTTTTGGAAGGGAAGGCCCAAGACCCCCCTTTCCCCGGCATCCCGGGAAAGGCAGCGCGGGACAAAATCTCCCGGACATGCGCATAGCGCGAATGGACGCCAAAGCGGCCATGGAAAAAACATTTCCCCAAAAAACGGCTAATGCGTAGATTAATAAACCATCCCCTAAAATTACAATTTTAGTAGGGAATTTACGGGGTTTTTTTTTGGATAACCTATATTCCCATTGGGTGATTTTTTTTGGTACCTCATAGTTTTTTATATTTTTTTAAAATTGTTATAAATAAAAAAATTTTGTCTTTTTTTGATCAGAACTCTGGGTTTTGGTGTATTTTGTCATGTACTGAAATTTTTTTGGGAGAGTGATCTAATATGGAGGAGCCGATACGGTATGGGCCTTACCCTTTAGAGCAACTGGGTGTAGCCCTTTGGTTGTTTTTGGGTTGTAACAATTATCTGGTTTTTTTTCACAGTACCCTGCCTAAATACAATAGACTTTGACGAGAGATCAGTCTTGGGCTCAAAAGCTCAATGAGGTTTTCAGAGTGACCCAAATCGATTATAGTGAGGAAGGGGAAAAAGTAAAAATCTTAAAGTCAAATGGAAGGAGCCCTTCATAGGGACTACGGATATGGGGAAAAAAGCATTTAGGGGAGGATACAGGGGAAAGAGGTTTAACCAGTCCCTTTAAAGGTCAGATTTTTTTTTCCCCCCTTTATGATAGAATGCTGATTTAAAGGAAATGGGAAGAGTTGGCAAATAGTTGCTCAAGAGGCTTTATGGAATTTTAGTACAAATAATACAACTATTTTGGGAAGCATTGAAAAGAGATGAGGGAGTTCAATTAAGATAGGGGCCCTATGTCTAAGGGGAATTGGGGGAAATTCAATTCCGATCCAAAAAGGATTTGGGGAAAGGGAAAAAGAAATTTGTAAACAAAATCAAAAAAATTTCAAAGAGATATAAACCTGCAATGGGTAGGGGTCACAGATGGAGATCCCCCAGAGATCCCAATCCCATCAAGGTCTGGATCCATATCATCCATGGGGGGCTCAGGAAATTATCCGCAATACGGAAAGATAGACAGAAGGCAATTCGAGTGTTTTGGGCCCGGGAGGAGGGAAGAAATCCCCCGGGCCGGGGTATGGTCCCTCCTCCACGAGAAAAAATAAGCAGTCAAGAAAAAAAAATAAAGGTTTTAACCCCTATTACACATGTTTGACCGGGCACAATTTGAAGTGCTAAGTTTAGGATTGACTTTTTCCCCTTTAATTCATTCATTTTTTTACAGCTTTTAAAAGATTGAATCTGTTTCAAGAAAACTATTTTTAAAAAAACTATGCCTAAGAAAAATTTGGGGTTTGAATTAAACATTTATAGGAGGAAAAAATTGCCATTACTGATTGGAGAATTTCTTCTTGAGCAGGAAGGGCCCAAACCCGCAGGAAAACTTCCCTTTGTCTCTGAAACCCTAACCCAACCCAATTTCCCCCCCTTGTCTTTGGTCCCCAAATTGAAATCTTTGTGAGACGGGTTGTTGCAGATTTAAAACAGCTCCGACGAAAGGGTTTTTGGGGAAAATTTGTCTGTCCTCAGAAAAAGCATTTAATGAATTGCAGGATATAAGATGTTAAATTTAAAAACCTGGGAAAAGGGGGGGGGAAAGTGGTGGTTGGCCGGGAGAAATTAAAGGGAGGCCTGCGCCAACCGAGATAAGGATACTTATAAAAAATCCTTTACAATCCCATGAATAAATTTTTTAAAATTGAACGACATTTTGGAAAAGGGCCCTTTTCAATTAGGATTTTTCCAAAAAAAAGTTTTCTTGAGTTGGGGGTTTTTAAACCCCAAAAATCCCCACTCATACTTTCTTCCTAAATTCATAAAGACCCCTCAATCCCCGGGCCGTCCGATTGTGTCGGGGATGGGAGGATTTGTGATCCGTATGTAAATTTAAGACATATTTGAAACCATTTTGTGGAGCTTTTCCACTTAGGGCAAGACAAACGGACTGCTGAGGCGGATTGATGGGTCCACATGAGCCGGGGATATGTCATGACGGCGGAACGTCAATCACTTATCGCTTCACCATGAAGGATGGTTAGAGCATTGCATTTTTTCCTGAAGCTAGTGGCCGGGAATGGGGTTTCTCATGATTAAAATTTTTTTGAGCTGTTAAGATTCATCCTGAACAAAATTTGTTTGTTTTAGGGAAAAACTTTTCCCCCCCAACCCACGAACAGCTATGGGCCGGCTTGCGCCCCGGCGTATGCGAACCTTTTTTGGGCTTTGGGAAAAGGCAGAATTTTAAAGAGATGTAGGGGAGGGTCTGACCATGTGCAGTGCTGGCTGAGGACATCGACGTGTGTTATTTTTATGGCATGGGGGCCGATGGCCCAGCTAGCATGTTCATGGAACAATTGAATAACAACTTAAACATCAAACTCCATTTAAAGTGATGGAAAAAAATCGAATTTTTGGGCATTTTATTGAATCGATGAAAAGGAGCATGATACAAACGATGTTTTCCTAAAGGAAACCCTGTGAAGCTTTTTACTCCATGCCTCGTCATTTCATGCCTTCCACATAAGGGGGAAACCTACTGGCAATTTTTTACGGATGCGCCGAATATGTTCCTCGGGCCTCAGATTTGACGTCAAGCTATGGATCTGGGGAGAAAAAATTTTTAAAAAAAAAAAAAGTTGGGGTCAGTGGAAGGATTATAAAAAAGGGATATTCGAGGGCCCAACTGACTCCAAGGGATCAACTGCTACATCCAAAAAAAGAAATATTAAGAAATAGTTGAGGACAAAAACCGGGTTTTTAACAACTAAACCAACAATGGCCCAAATTTTTCTGAGATCCTTTTGGGAGACTTGGGGGGGACAAGGCTGACACTGTCCCCCGGCAAGGAAATTCCTGACTTTCCCCTTTTAACTCAAGAAAGCCCCTAATTTCGGGGGCGTTAGTTAGGGGCCACTTGTAGTTCAAAATCGGAATCCCTTAGCACAAGAGGTCCGAAAAGGGCTTCTTTTTTCCTTTTGGAAAAATGGGGGGGCATTTGTAATGTGATAGGGCTGGAGTTTTCCATATAACGATGGTACAAAAAAGCCAGTACAAAAATTCTACATTACAACATGCCACACAAAAATGGATATTATGGCATGTTGTCCATGCCCTAAGTCATATATTGGGAAACTACCGAACTTAAAAATGCGGGGACAGAGCCGTACGAATAAAAGCAGCAAAGGGTTTAAGGGGTTTTGATCAATTAAAAACATTTCGAACATTTTTTTTGAAAATCAGACTGAATCGGGGTTATTGAAGGGGAAGGGTATTGACCCTTGCAATTTAGGTTAGAGGTGGGGTTACATGAAAATCCTTGAACAGAAAGAAACAAATGGGTTTTAGCTTTAAATACTAGGCTCCGGGCCGGACTTTAAAGAAACTGGTTTTTCGCATTTTTAATACAATATAATACTCTTTTTTTGGACAATAATTTTATTCCTTTACATTTAAATGCGCTTTTTCATAGTTCCACATCTATTATTTTTTTAATGGTTTAAAAAATGTCCTTTTTTCCCTTCAGTTTAAATTTTTTTTTAATCTTGTGATAGGGCCACACTACGTCTCTGCATGATAAAAAAAAGATGACTAACCGCTGGATGAATGGACTTAAATACAAGAACGGCATCATGGATTTTTTTCTTGAAAAACCCCCCCCCCAAATGACATCTGAAGGACTGTTCAACATCATACTTTATTTTAAAAGCTCGAGATGGATTATGGCTAATATGGGAAAATTTAAAATTTAATTATTGTGTGTTTGTCTTTAAAATGTAATGATTTTCATAATATCTATGAGTCATAATGTGGTCTGATGTAACTAAGAAAAAAGGGTGGCGGTGTTTCATTATAGTAATAGACTTTTCCTTTGCCAGAATTGTCCTCCTAAAAGATTTTACAATGTCTTTTTAAAATATCTTATTAGCTGCAATGATCCGTTATTAAGTTTCCCTGGGTTGTGCCATGCCCTTGGGGGAAATGTTTTTTGCCCATGGCCCCCTTCGGGGTCCTTTTGCGCTGATGCGATGCCGGGAGATTGTGTCCCGCGCATCGCATTGCCGCGGGCTACCGAAGCGGGCCCCTTTGGCGCCTTCCTTCCGAACACGGGGGCATGCGCCGAGAAGACCTCGGTGTCGGCAATCTAATTTGTATTTAAAATCCGCCAAGGAGGTCGTTTCACCCCCTGAGGAAAACGTTTACGCAAAAACGCGCGTGGGGGTATAGGTGATTACCCCCCATTACCAACCCTGGTTAAGTATTTGCACTTTTGGTTATCCTTTGTATTTTTTTCCACTGTGTACTTAGTTTCTGTTTTTAATGTTTGCATCTACTTTAAAAGACAACTGGTGGGGGCAATAGACATAACATTTGGCAAACTTCTCGTAGTTTAAATACATGGCCCAAAATTTTCAACTTTTTGTGGGAGATTTACGGGGCTTTTTTGGGCACCTATTTACCACTTTGGTGTTTTCTGTGTACCCCATATTTTTTTTAATGTTTTAAAATTGTGTAAAATAAAGAATTTTGTACTTTTTTTATCAAGATCTGGTTTGGTGTATTTTGTCATTCTGCATTTTTTGGGAGAGTTCTAGATATGGGAGGAGGCCAGATACGGATAGCCTAGCCTTTGGGGAACGGGGGGGTAGTCTTTTGGTTGTTTTTGGGAAAAAACCCCTGGCCCCCCAGGGGAAAAAGTCCCGGAACAGGGGATCCGCAGGGCCCAAACCGCGGCAGAGTTTGTAATCCCGCATGGGGGCCGAAGTGGGAGGGCTGGAAGGCTGGACACTGGAGGCTGGTAAACGGGTGCTCAGTGCAGGGGGTGGGGAAGTATGCCCCGCCCCGGTAGTAGAGGTACAGATGTACAGCAGTTAGGCAGGCTGGGGCAGCGGGAGATTCCAACAGGAACCGAAACGTTGAAACCCGGAAGAACAACAGCAAAACAGCAGCCAAGGGGTCACGCTCTAGTGTGAAGACAACAACGAACTGACGAAAGTAAGGTAGGAAGTTCCCCTTAAATTTGCCAGAGGTTAACAGTCACTCCCCCCCCGC
>JAODAL010035089.1:0-43379 GCA_025379985.1 Phyllomedusa bahiana | reverse complement strand
AAAACTAAAAAGGGGTACAAAATAGCTGTTAAAAAAATTCCTCTGAATTGTACAAGGGAGGTACAGGAAAACTTGACCAGATGTAGGTTATTCAGAGGACATGGAGTATGGAGCACGGACAAGAACAAAGTACAGGGGACCATTTCCTCTAGCACTTTTGAGTAAAATAGAAAAAGAATGCCAAGATAAAGGGCACCGGGGTGTAACAGGAGCGTTAACCACCAGTATTTCCAAGTTAAGCTCAATTGGGCCACACTCCATACGGAGGGGGCAAGCGCTACCCAGGTATTGACTCTGTACAGAGGAAGGCTGGAGTTCTCACCCCTTCCGCTTCCGCACTCTGCTTCAGCACGACAGTTTTCGTTGCTGCGTCATCAGGGCATTTTTAACCTGCGTGTTAATAGATGACGGACGCCAGCCTGGGCTTTCACCCACCCACTGTAACTCTGGCCCTGGGTCATGCTGTGGCCCAGGACGGGTATAGTCAATGTCCATTCAACTAAAAGGGTTTGGTTGAAAGTCTCCTTTTTCCAGCACTTTTTAAATGTGGGGGTCAGCAGGTTTGGGGCTCATGCTGTGGCCCAGGAAAGGTATAGTCAATGTCCACGGAAACTAAAATGGTGGTTGAAAGACTCCTTTTTCCGGCATTTTTTAAATGTGGGGGTCATGCAGGTTTGGGGCTCATGCTGTGGCCCAGGACGGGTATAGTCAATGTCCAGTAAAAACTAAAATGGTGGTTGAAAGACTCCTTTTTTCCGGCATTTTTCAAATGTGGGGGTCATGCAGGTTTGGGCTATGCTGTGGCCCAGGACAGGTATAGTCAATGTCCAGTTCAACTAAAATGGTGGTTGAAAAGACTCCTTTTTGCGGCACTTTTTAAATGTGGGGGTCATGCAGGTTTGGGGGCTCATGCTGCGTTCCGGGACAGGGATATTCATGTCCAGTTCAAGTAACATGATGTTCAAATCATACTGCCTTCTGGCACTTTTTAATGTGTGGGTGATGCAGGTTTAAGGGTCAGGCTGTTGTACAAGACAGGGATAGTAAATGGTCTGTGACTTTTTTTTCTGTGACTTTTATAACCTAAGTGTGTTGCCTAAAAAGTAGCACGAAATCCATTTGACTGTTTGTGGATTTAATTTCAGCTTCTCCAGCCTTGTTTGGGTGTAATAATGAAGATGTTGTTGCTCTCCCCCCTAGATTTTTAATGGTTTCGCGCATAATCGATGCTCACTATCGAAAAACCTTATCGATAGCGGCCGACTATCGACTATCGATCGATCTCGATAGCCAACGCAATCGCTCAACACTAATAATTGGTATCACCGCATCCATGAAAGCCTGATCTATAAAATAATCATTTAAAACATAATTTATCCTGTATGCTGAACACTTTAGAAGATTCCTAATGCCGAAATTGTGGATTTTGTGGTCATTTCAGTTCCCCTAAAAATTAGAATAACAAGTGATCAAAAAGTCATGTATCCCAAAATGGAACCTATAAAAACTAAACTTCAGCCCACAAAATATGAGCCCTCAATCAGGTCCATATTTGGAAAAACCAAAAAATTATTTGTCTCAGAAAATGGCTCTAGAGCCCAAATTTAAGAAATAGAATGTTTTTATTTTTTTAAGTACTTAAACATAATATAAACCCTATATGTTTGGTATTACTGGAATCATACGGACCTGCAGAATATAAATAACACATCATTTATACCAAAGAGTGAATGATATAAAAACAAACCCCCCCATAAACATGGTGCAAGTACATTGTTTTCACATTCCCTCCTACTCAGAATTTTTTTTTCGGTTTCCCAGTACATTGTATGGTATGGTCAATTGCACCTTGAAAAAAAAAATCGTCTCATATGCAAAAAAAACAAGTTCTCATATGTCTATATAGATGAAAAATAAAAATTGTATAGTTCTTGGAAGGTGGAGAGGGAAAAACAAAGAGCAAAAAAATTATGATTGGCTGTCAGGATGGGATTAAAATGTTCCGGTCAAACAACAATTTAAAATCAATGTCTGAATTTCATTAGTGGGTTTTCAGTAATTTAAATTAATTATTACTTTTGACAGTTTCAAGTTATTTCAGTAACCATTGTGGGATTTTCTTTTTTTTAACAGAAAGGTGCCAACAATTTTGTCCATAAGTGTGTATTTTATGGTGGTTTTACCTTATAGGGGTAATGTAGAGGCCTCCTGTGCCTTGCATTTTTATTTCTAAAAAGACCTATTTTGTCAGTTCTCATGGCCCTACATAGATAACCTGGAGTACCTCTAACTTACTGGGGCTATTTCTCTTTTCTGGTCACATTGACCCTGTGGAGATGCTGAGTTCATAGACACTGCAAATACAAAAAATTGCATAACGACTGTCAGTAAGAGGGCTAGGATGATTTGTATATTACTCTGGGCTGTATGACAGGGGCCAAATAGTACCTGGATACCAGAGGATCCTATATATACAGATAATAAGAGTCCCATACATATCCATGGAAACTAAAACTAGGTAAGTGGCTCATTTGGCACCTCTGGGACTAGACAGAAAACATCAAATGAAAGCCTTATGACTTAGACTTGATGGTATAGTAATGAATTACTTTTAGTGGCAAATTCATTATTAGAAACACAAACAAGGGTTAATTATAGCAGGAGAATCCATCCCTCGATATCATACCGAAAATTATATTTAAAACTTAACTTTTACTATTACTATAATAAATAATACCTGTCGATACAGAAACAAATATATCAAATGCAAAGAAAACAACCCCTATAGAAAGTTAAAAGAGAGTAGAACAGAAACCACCTTGCCTAGTAACTGCTCCAATAAGGGCGACCCCAACTGTTAACCTTTCCCTCAAGAAAGCCCTACGCTTTCTCATACTCTCAAGGTAAGCAATCAACGTAGGAAAGTCCTCTATAATAAGTGTAGGGCCAAAAAAGAAAATAACAGGAGAACCTTCAGCACGATCAGAGAAGCACCTTTTATTTATATAGGTACCTTTGTTAATATAGAAATTGGTTCATAAAGAAACTGTCAAATACTAAAGAGCCAATTTATTTTGTGATGTTATAAAAGTTCCCTCAAAAACACTGTGAGGTGTTTCCCAGGGAGGTAGAATTATTTCCCAGGGAAATAAAAAAGATAAAATATAAGCAGCACACATAGGACCAGTAAATACACCTGTATCACCAATAAATAAATATAGTGCATTTCTACAGGTCATATATGTGCTGCATACATTTTGAGGCATTGTATTTATTTATTGGTGATACAGGTATATTTACTGGTCATACATGTGCTGCATATATTTTATATTCTTTATTTCCCTGTGTACTGTATATTGTTCTACCTCCTTGATGAACCTACAATAATATGTGGGAGAAATGCGTCAGGGGGATGGTGGGGGGGAGGGGTTTGAGAGAACTTTTATAACATCACAAAATGAATGTCATGGGGACTTGCGCGTGTGCCGTGGTGCCCCGGGGCCGCCCTCCTGCCCGCAGGGGGTCCGGCACGGGTGCCGCGGCTCCCCGCCTCCATGCCCCCGCTGCCCAGTCCCTGGCACCAGTTCTTTTACCTGCCCGCGCTCCTGTGAACGCCGCTCCTGCCTGTCCTGGCCGCCGTCCGCGTATCCGCTGCTTAGGGCGCGCGCGCGACGGCTGGTCTGGATTTAAAGGGCCAGCGCGCCATCAATTGGTTATTGATGGCCACTGGTCCTATATATGGAATACGCCTCCAGCAGTCTCTGCCAGATTTTTGGTGTGCGTACCTTGTCTTTAGAGAGTGTTGGAGTCCGTTTTGATTACCTGTGTACCAGTCCGTTTTGCTTATGTTCCTGACCTTGCCTGTTTGCCGCCTGCCCTGACCGTCTGCCCGTCTCTGATCACGAACCTCTGCCGCCTGCCCTGACCTTCTGCCTGTTCCTGACTAGGCCTCTGGATTTCGATTTTATACCACGCCGTACCCCGGCTGCCATCGCAAGCAAGTCACGTCAGGGGTAGCGACCTATTAGCCTCACGCCGCAGTAAGTCCATCCCGCATTGCGGCGGGCTCTGGTGAAAACCGCGGGCTACTTAGACTCCGCTCCCTGGCGTGGCTTAACTATCATCGCTTGCGGTGGTCCAGCGAATCCACACAACCCTTACAGTACAATCTGGCCATGGATTCCGCCAAGGTACCTCTGCCCGAACTCCGGGACGTCACGACGGCCGTCACTCAGCAGAGCCAGCGTATCGACCAGCTTGCGGCCATGTTGTAGATCCTTGCGGCTCGTCTACCTCCGCCTGCGGCTGCTTCCACCACTCCTGCACCAGTTGCTCCTGCAGCCATGGCGCTACCTGCTCCTGCACCGGGTCCTTCTCTGCACCTGCCGCTTCCCTCTCGCTATGATGGGGATCCCAAGAAATGTAGAGGCTTCATCAGTCAATGCTCCATCCATATCGAGATGTTGGGGCATCAATTTCCTACTGAGCGGGCTAAGGTGGCCTTCATAATTAGCCTCCTCATGGGCGAAGCTCTGGCCTGGGCCACTCCACTATGGGACCGAGGAGATCCACTGATGGCTAATCTGCAAGCCTTCCTCCAGGGGTTCCGCACGGTCTTCGAGGAACCTGGTCGCTCCTCCTCCGCTGCCGCAGCTCTACTTTATCTCCATCAGGGCGACTCCACTGTGGGTCACTACTCCGTGCAGTTCCGCACCCTAGCCTCGGAACTGGACTGGAACAATGAGGCGTTGGTGACAACCTTCTGACAAGGCCTCTCGGGACGCATTAAAGATGAGCTCGTGGGTCGGGATCTGCCCTCCTCTCTGGACGAACTGATTCGGTTGGCCACCCGAATCGATATACGCTGTGCCGCGAGACAACAAGAGCTCCGCCTCCAACGGGAGGTCACCCGACCACGCCAGCTACCTCGTCTAGCTCCCGTTTTTCAACGACCTCCACTTCCTCCGCCTCTGCAAAGTCTACGAAGCCCCTGCCGGGTCTGCCCACTCCATACCAGGATCTAGCCAACGTCTTTTCCGAAAGACAGGCCGAAACTCTTCCTCTACACCGGTCCTTCGACTGTCCTATTGACCTGCAACCCGGTACTACGCCTCCCTGAGGCAGAGTCTACCCACTTTCTGTCCCGGAAACCAAGGCGATGTCGGAGTACATACAGGAGAAACTCCATAAGGGCTTTATACGCAAGTCTTCCTCTCCTGCGGGGGCCGGATTCTTCTTTGTCGAAAAGAAAGATGGAATTCTCCGGCCCTGTATCGATTATCGTGCCCTAAATAAAATCACCATAAAAAATTGATACCCCCTGCCTTTGATCTCGGAACTGTTTGATCGCCTACGTGGTGCAAATTTTTTTCCAAATTGGATCTACGCGGTGCTTACAACCTGATAAGTATCCGGGAAGGTGACGAATGGAAGACAGCCTTTAATACCCGTGACGGCCACTTTGAATATATCTTCATGCCATTCGGCCTCTGTAACACTCCGGCTGTGTTCCAAAACTTCGTCAACGAGATCTTCCGCGACCTGCTCTACGTCTGCGTCATAGTCTATCTGGACGACATCTTAATCTTCTCTCCAGATCTAGAGACTCACCGCCACCACGTCCGCCAGGTGCTCAGACGTCTCTGTACCCACCAGCTCTATGCCAAACTGGAGAAATGCCTGTTTGAATGCACCTCCTTGCCCTTCTTAGGGTACATCGTTTCGGATCAAGGTCTCCAGATGGACCCCTCCCAGCTTTCAGCGGTCCTGCAGTGGCCCCGACCGGTGGGTCTCCGCTCCATCCAGCGCTTTTTGGGGTTCGCTAACTATTACAGGCAGTTTATCCCGCAATTCTCCACACTGGTGGCCCCACTGGTAGCCCTCACCAAGAAGAATGCTAACCCCAAGTCCTGGCCTCCCGAGGCCCAAGAAGCCTTTAAGCGTCTTAAAGCAGCATTCGCTTCAGCTCCTGTTCTGTCTCGCCCGGACTCACAGCGCCCATTTGTCCTAGAAGTGGACGCCTCCTCAGTAGGTGCCGGCGCTGTCCTCAGGGTTCTTCTCTAAGACCTTCACTCCTGCCGAACGTAATTACACTATCGGTGATCGGGAACTTCTGGCCATAAAATTAGCCCTAGAAGAATGGCGTCACTTACTGGAGGGGGCTCGCCATCCCATTGAGATCTTCACCGATCACAAAAATCTTCTGTATCTCCAGTCTGCTCAGCGTTTGAATCCTCGGCAAGCCCGGTGGTCGCTCTTCTTCGCCCGCTTTAACTTCCTCCTTCACTTTCGGCCAGCCGAAAAGAACGTCAGGGCGGACGCCCTCTCGAGATCCTCGGACACTGTGGGCCTAGAGCCGCCTCTGCAGCACATAATTCCTCCTGAACGGCTCCTCACGGCGGCTCCCGTGGATCTTCAACAGCTGCCTCCCGGGAAGACCTACGTACGTCCTGCCATGCGGCCTCGTATCCTAAAGTGGGGACATGCCTCTCGAACAGCTGGTCACCCTGGAATCCATAAATCTCTGCAGCTAATCTCTCGGTATTATTGGTGGCCCACTCTCGCCCGTGATGTTAGAGACTTTGTCCTGGCCTGTACCTCTTGTGGCCGCAATAAAGTGCCTCGTCTCAGACCTGTGGGTCTGCTGCAGCCTCTCCCGGTGCCAGAAAGACCTTGGTCCCATATAGCCATGGATTTTGTTAATGACCTCCCAGCCTCCTCTGGAAACACTGTCATCTTGGTGGTGACAGATGGATTTTCGAAAATGGCCCACTTTGTTCCACTGCCCAGTTTACCCTCTGCTCCACAGCTAGCCCAGCATTTTTTTCCACCACATTTTTCGGTTGCACGGCCTTCCGTTGCATATCGTCTCCGATAGGGGGGTCCAGTTTGTGTCGAGATTCTGGCGGGCTCTATGTGGGCAGATGCAGATTCAGCTTGACTTTTCATCTGCATACCACCCTCAGACTAACGGGCAGGTAGAGAGGGTTAACCAAGTGTTAGGTACCTACCTACGACATTTTGTTTCCGCCCGTCAGGATAATTGGTCTGACCTCCTCCCCATGGCAGAATTTTCTTATAATTCTCTTGACTCCGAATCCGCTGGGGCCTCTCTCTTTTTTGTGGTGTTTGGGCTACATCCCCACCCGCCCCTGCTTCTGGCTACTTCATGTCATGTTCCTGCCGTGGATGCCCAGGTGCGTGACATCAAGGCACTCTGGCAAACCACGCGTCAGGCCCTTCTACGGGCCTCCGCTTGCACCAAAATCCAGGCCGACAGGTACCGTAGACCTCCGCCCCTATTTAAGCCAGGTGATAGAGTTTGGTTGTTCACCAAATACATCTGCTTCAAGGTCCCCTGCTATAAGTTAGGCCCCAAGTATCTGGGCCCTTTTGTTGTACTTCGGCAATTTAACTCAGTGTCCTACAAGCTCCGCTTGCCTCCTACTCTGCGTATCCCGAACGCCTTCCATGTTTCGCTCCTCAAGCCTGTTCTGCTGAATCGCTTCTCCCATGGATCTTTCTCGCCTTCTCCTGTGGCCAACTCTGATAACATCTTTGAGGTCAAAGAGGGGCTGGCAGAGAAGACAGTGAGGGGGAAGCGGTTCTTTCTTATTGACTGGAAGGGGTTCGGGCCGGAGGAGCGTTCGTGGGAACCTGAGGGCAACCTGTCACCTGAACTTCTCTCCAAGTTCCGTAAAAAGAGGGGGAGACCTAAGGGGGGGGTACTGTCATGGGGGCTGGCGCGGGTGCCGCGGTGCCCCGTGGCCACCCCCCTGCCCGCAGGGGGTCCAGTGTGGGTGCCGCGGCTCCCCGCGTCCATGCCCCCGCTGCCCAGTCCCTGGCGCCAGTTCTCTTACCTGCCCGTGCGCCTGTGAACGCTGCTCCTGCCTGTACTGGCCGCCATGCGCGTACCCGCTGCTTAGGGCGCGCACGTGACGGCTGGTCTGGATTTAAAGGGCCAGCGCACCATCAATTGGTTATTGATGGCCGCTGGTCCTATATATGGAATACGCCCCCTGCAATCTCTGCCAGATTTTTGGTGTGCGTACCTTGTCTTTAGAGAGTGTTGGAGTCCGTTTTGATTACCTATGCACCAGTCCGCTTTGCTTACGTTCCTGACTTAGCCTGTTTGCCGCCTGCCCTGACCATCTGCCCGTCTCTGACCACGAATCTCTGCCACCTGACCAGACCTTCTGCCTGTTCCTGACTACGCCTCTGGATTACGATTTTGTACCACGCCGTACCCCGGCCGCCATCGCAAGCAAGTCACGTCAGGGGTAGCGACCTGGTAGCCTCACGCCGCAGCAAGTCCATCCCGCTTTGCGGCGGGCTCTGGTGAAAACCGGGGGCTACTTAGACTCCGCTCCCTGGCGTGGCTTAACTATCATCACTTGTGGTGGTCCAGCGAATCCACCGAACCCTTACAATAAATTGGCTATTTAGCATTTGACAATATCTTTATGAGCCAATTCCTATGTTAGCAAAGGTATATATGTAAATAAAAGGTGTTTCTCTGATCGTGCTGATGGTTCTCCTGTTATTTTCTTTTTCGGCCCTATAGTTATTAGAGAGGATTTCCCCCCTTTGGTTGCCTACCTTGAGAGTGAGGAATAGTGTAGGGCTTTCTTGAGGGACAGGTTCCAAATTAATTATTAGCAAATTATTCTAAATGGGCAATTTTAAAATACCTTTATTGGTCCATTTTCACCTATAATTATTAGATAGTATAACAATGTTAATACTTTTATTGGAGCATCATAATCAGTTTGACAATAGGGGCATACTCAGTGCTGTAACATTATCAGAATAACAATGGGGATACTTTCAGTGGTGCATCATTATCTGTGCTAATAGAGATACTCTCAATAATATATCATCAGGATATTAATGGGGTACGCTGAGTGACTGCCTTTGCAATATTTACATGGCTAGGAGAATGCTGATTGCTACTCACACTGGTGGTCACATGACTCCCTCCCTGGAAACTAGTGTAGTATTTAAGAGGGCCATGTTTAGTGACAGCACAGATAATTTTGGGGACAGGATGTGCAGTAACCTGGTTTGGGGTGGTCCAAATTCTACTCTGGATTCCCTACACATCGTCGAGGTGTCATTAAGTGTTACTGCTTTCTGGAAAGGTTGGTAAGGGCTGCTGCACCTCAATGGGAAATAAGTTCAGAGAGTCAGGGGTCTGCAGTAAACCAGTGTAAGTCTTAAATGGAGGAACTCAAGTGCAACACAATACAAGCAAGACACTGAGTGGCTTCTCCAGTCTTTTCCCTGATAGACAAAGGCTCCGTCATGAGGAAAGGCCTGGGCTAACTGCCCCCTTCTTTCTCAGAAAACTGGGATGCTGGCTGGGTCTTTGGCTCAGTCATCTGGCTGGCTTCCTGGTCAAAGGGCTGGTGATCCATTATCTCTGACTTGGTTTTTTCCAAATCCTCTTACGGTCATACAGGTTGTTTGGCAGAGTCCCTTCTGCTAGCTACTGGTCTCTATCTTCAGAACCACTAAGGGCCCTGAGTGCTATCATTTTATACAGTTTCTAGATTATCTAGACTCTTTTAATGGGAGGGTTGGCTTGGAGAAGCAAAACTCTTACAATAACATTGTTACAATTACAGTCTCTCACACATTTGTATAGAGCTTCAATTCTGGCCTGAAGGAATGACTCAGCATATTTTCCAGACAGTGCAAAGTTCACTGTCTAAGATTTTCCCTCCAAAACTCAACTGTGCATCTTCTAGCAAAGTAAAACGTTACCAACTTCTCAGTCCATAGATAGAAAGTCTCAGGGTCTCTCAGTATTAGCTGGCTATGTGTTAACCCTTCCCACAGTGCAGATGGCAGTGCACATTAACAGAACTTATCATAATTAACAATTTAAGCTGACAACAATGTAAGCAGCAAAATAAATAACAGTATTGATACATGATACCAAGATAGTAAAAATATAAGAGGAGCATTAGAGAGGCATTAACAGTGAATGAAAGGGACAGAAGGAGAGAAAGGAGAAACTGCCGGGAGGAATAAAAGATTAAAAAGTTGGGCTCAGTTCTAAACGAAGCAGCCCACAATTATACATAAACCATTTTGTCTGTGAGTTGCACTGTTTGCATTTGGAACAACCAACAGTTTATAGTAAATCTGGCCTAATTGAATGACATAATTTATTCTTAACTACAATAAATTATTTAGGTCAAGATATAATACTTGTGATCAGAAAAAAATTAACACACTATTTCCATCGCCCCACCTCTGCTGTTACCTTCACCTCCACACTTTCGTGGGCAAGACCATGCCCATGTATTGGATCAATCTTGTTTCTAGCAAGAGAGATTCTGTTATGTTATAGAAGAGCTTAGAATTTGATTCCATAACACTTTAGCCAAGACACCAATGGTAGAATGCTTTCATAGCTAGGTTCGCTTCAAGCTTAATTTTACAGGAGTAATATTCACAGAGCCTAAAGCACAGCAGTACCAAAATATATGTGTGACATTGACCTCAACAAACATCACTTGTATACATAGATTAGGAAATATTATTTTCTGCTGTTAAATATTACATTTTACATAAGTTGTGTGACAGCTGCACAAAACAGGATTAGTATTCTAATACTATATTATGCTGGAAAAGGATTGGCAAGAAGTGAACTGCAATAGCTATCCACTTATAAACTATGTTCATTGATTTCACACTATAGCTCTCAGGACACTTGAGAAACCTTGTGCTGTCTCAAGTTCTCTTTGTAATGCACATATAAATTGCAATAAATATATATGGAGTAGCTCCTCTGAATGGCAATCTTTCCTCACAATAATATATGCAATGTTAAAATTTTTAAAAGAAAGATCTTAAAAAATGTGGAACATTAGCTATGCCGAATTGAACAAGATTCATGCCATTATTATCTTTGTGGTAATGATAAAATGATAAATGTATTATGAGGCTGCTTTCTGCAGATAGATTACAATTCTCTTAATTATAGGAAAGCTCAACAGAAAGAAAGTCTTCATATATATTAAGTAAATTGAAACCTGGGATTGACTATAATAAACGCAAACGAAGGCAATTGAATAGAAAAAAAGATAGTGGCGTGCCAAAATATATGGAAGACAAATAAGAAGAAACGGGAGTCTAGTGAAAACTAAAAGACACTAAGCTGTAAAAAAAGGTTTGTCTCCCTCCATATTTCCCTTAGTATTAGATATTTTCTGCACACCAAATAGTTTGTGTTGTTAATAAGGGGTTTCCCACTTAAAACAACAATGGCTTATTGCAATTAGCATACTTGAATGAGGATCTGATCACTGTTGGCACCCTCTCAATGCAAATTTTTTGCAGCCGTTACCTTCACCTTATTTAACCCCTTCCTGCTCGCATGGTCATAATAATATGGTTATTCCCTCCCTGCCTTTCAAAAGCCATAACTGTTTTATATTTCCATCTACATAAGAGGGCTTGCTTTTTGTGGGACATGATGTACTTTTTTAACTGTACCATATAATATAAGGTAAAAAATTTAAGTGGAGTCAAATGTGAAAAAAAGCCTTATTTGCACCATGTTTTATTTTTATGGAGTTCACTCTTCAGTGTAAATGGTGTGTTATCTGTATTCTGCAGGTTGATATGATTGGAGTGATACCAAAGATGTAGGCTTTTTGTTATATTTTAATATTTTTAATAAATTAAAACCCTCTCTAGGTCTTACATTTGCGCTGCAGTGCCATATTCTGTGACCAATAACTTTTTTGTTCTTCTACCTATGGACCTGAGTGAGCACTCATGTTTGCGGACTGGAGTGTAGTTTTTATTGGTATCATTTTGGGATGCATATGACTTTTTGATCATTTTCTATTCCAAATTTAAGGGGATGTGAAATGACCAAAAAAAGTCTTCTACGGTGTTCAGAGTATGGGATAAATAAAGTTATATTTTAATAGATCGGACTTTTATGGACGTGCCGATTCCAGTTATGTGTAGGAGGGCCACAGGTACTGCTTCTCCCATGATAAGAGGAAATACTCTTGAATCACTCTGATGATAAAGACAATTGTGGTGCCATATAGTCAAAGCTACACAGTCTTCTCTATCTCCTCCCTGCACTCGTCTCTATGATCAAAACTTTACGTTACTGCCAGGCCAATGCTGTAGCCTGTAGAGGTAAGTAACCTAATCATGCAGCATTGTCCCTCTCACTGCCCTCCATCAGGGATTCATACGTTTACCTCATGATTGCCATAGACCATTAGAAATACAGAAATTAATCCCTTTAATGTTTCAGACCCCCAGAGATACAGACAATCTTTAATACAGTAGTTCTGGAAGTAATTTAACTAGGCAGGCCCAAACTGAAGTCATACACCGAGGCCAATGAGTATTTAGCTATGCCCCTGTTTGAGGCACTTGGATGCCCACTAGTCAGAGATACCTTTCTTAGTCTAGCAATAGACTATCAATCTTAAATAGAAAAATATTTAACCCCTTTCAACTTCATAATGCGAATGCACAAGATGGGTGACTGTAAGCAATGATCTTGCTGATACTACTAGTGTAATTGTGAGACTGGTGCCTGGAGCATGGCTGAAATAAACTGCCTGCTTCTGTTGAGTACTAGGGTCTCTTCTTGACCTGAAAGGAGAATCTAATGATCACATTTTTTGTGTCTGTATGAAAAACATTCTTTAAAAAAATCTTTTGCACTGTATTAAATTAGTCATAAGAGTGAAATAGATAAGCCTAGCAGTGCATACCAACACATATGTCATCAGGCGCTTAGATTAGGCAGACTTTCTAAGTTTCTGTTACACTGAAGGCTGCTATATCATGGGGAAATCCTGTTGTGTGGATTTTCTTCAGGATGTCATGGTGATACACTATTTGGCTGGGGCAAATGTTGTGTAAGGATTGATCGCAGCTGTAATTCCCTATGTACTAGCTGCCCTCTTCCTAAAGACTGAATACCACCAGTTGTATACTGTAAAATAGACCACATTAACCCAAAATGGAACCTGTGTATTCTTATATGTCCAAAATTTCAAACACTAAGATGCTTCAATGTTACCTGTATGGTACACCCACCATATAGTACAACACGTTCTTACTATTTTTGTATTACCCATTGTGATATCAGAAAAGCAATGCTTTAAAGCAGCAAGATCCAAGTCAAGAATTTAAACAAGTATTCCCTTATTTTATAAAGTGATGGCACTTTATATTATTAATTTGCATAATGCTGTCATTCTCCACTTTGCTATCCAGAGATTGCTATCATTCCCATTTCTGTCTGTCCTCATTGGCACTTTCAAGGGCGACATCTATGAATTTGCATGTGCCATTTTTTTTTTTAACTTTACACCAGTTCTAAATAGATATAGAGAGATGCATAATACGACAGTATGAATGAAAGTGTTATGTGCCAAACTTTTTATGGTGCAGAGTGTAATGCGCCAAACTTTGTATGGCAGTTTCACATCAAACTTTGGCGCATAACATTCATTCATTAAATGTGTCGTGCCATCTATAGAACAGTGTGACAGCAGTCTTGTGATGCGATATATACCAAAAAAATACCACATGTGAATTCATAGTTGTCGCCCTAAATTTTTATATTACCCTATCAGTATGTCTTTGTAGCTTTGGAGTAATCCAGAGTTCCCAGAGAAAATTTCAAACTAAAATATGTTCCAGAACTCACTTTTTTTTTCAAAACTTAGGGCAAAATGTATGAATGGGACTGCGGCAGTATTCTGGCGTACTTTGCGCCAAAAAAGCTGGCGTAGCCCTGTTCTCTAGATATATGAACAGTTGCACTCCAATCTTTTGTTGTCGGCGCCTTCTCCTACACTTTGTAATGGGCCAAAGATGTGTGGGCATTCTGGGGACGTGTCGTATCACATTCGTAGGATTAGACACGTTTATGACACATTTGGGAATTATGCGCAGCATATAGATTTAGTATCATGGGGAAGCTCTCTATTATTAGAAGACATATTATACACTATATACTGTTCCATTAGTGGATTGCTTTTTAATATATCTCTCACTGACCATATATTATTCTCTACTCTGAATGTTGTATTTTTCATGATCTGCATTAGGAATTTCTTGCACTTTTTTGGAGAGTTTATTTATATATGTTGTTAGTCATTCACTATTGTATAGATTTTTTCGTTTAGTGATTTTTTTGTAAATATTGTTTTATTTTATTTTGTAGTATTTGTATGTCTTTTATGTGTGTTTTTAGGGTGATTTTAAAAATTACACTTTTCTGTTTCACTTTTTTTTTTTTTCCGTCCTTTTATTTGTAAAATTTTTAAATTTTTTTGGGTAGTAAATTGCCCCGAAAAAGGGCCCTTTTGGGGCCGGGGAAAAAAATCCCTAAGAAAAATTTTTTAGGGGTAAACCAACCCCCTCTTTTTTTTGCTTTTTTACTGGGCTTGGGGGGACCCTACTTAAAAAAAAACGTAATTTTGTTTTTGCGGGGCCCCAATTTGAAATTTTAAAAGGTTAAAGGGAAAGGCCCTTTGTCCTACCATTGATTTAAGCCCCCCATTTGTGAAAAAAATTTTTTTTTTGGTGTGCCCCCTTTGATTTTTTACCATTTATAAATGTGGGGACGAAAAAAGGTAGGCACAAAACAGTCGGGAACGCCAGAAAAAATTTGGTCTTGACCCCCAAATTTTGTCCCCAAAAAGTTGAACTACAGGAAAAAAAAACGGGGTTTTTTTAAAAAATTTTTTTTTTTTTTAACTACAGGGGGGCCCCCCGTTTTAAACTTTGAGGAAGGGGCCCAGGGCCCCACCCCTTTAGCAACCCTTTTGGATAGGGCCCCCCCCCCCAAAAGGGGTTTTTTAGGGGGGGCTATAGGGGCCTTTTTATAGGGTAGGGTTTAGGTACCCTAAAAGGGGCCCCCCCATAATTAGACCGGCAGGTTTTGGGGGGGTTTATACGGCCGGGTTGGGGGTTTTTACGGCAGGAAATTTTGGGGGTGTAGGGCAGAAAAATGGGGGCTGTAAGGCAGGCCAAAAAATTTGGGGGGGATAAAGGAGGAGGAATAGGGGGTGTATAGGGAGGCAGGGCATTTGGGGGGGTGTATAGGCGGCAGGCAGGATATGGGGGCTGTATAGGCGGGGGGGCATATGGGGGTATAGGCAGGATATGAGGGGCTATAGGCAGGCATATGAGGGGCTTTGGCAGGCTTAAAGGGGGTATAGGTAGGCATATGGGGGCTTAGGCAGGATTGGGGGGCTATGGCAGGCTATGGGGGGGCATAGGGAGGCATATGGGGGCTATGGTGGCATATGGGGGGGTATAGGCAGGGATATGGGGGCTTAGGCGGATATGGGGGGTTTTGGCAGGCTATGGGGGGGTAAAGGCAGGCATATGGGGGGCTCGGGCAGGCATATGGGGGCTTAGGCAGGCTATGGGGGCTTAGGCAGGATAGGGGGGGCTATAGGAGGCATATGGGGGCTATAGGCGGGCATAGGGGGGCTATGGGGCAGGCATATGGGGGGCTATAGGCGGCATAGGGGGGGCTATAGGCGGGCATATGGGGTAGATAAAAAAAAAAGAAAAAAACTTACTAACCTTGGTCCACGCCCCCCCCGATGCGGCGCGCTCCGCGCTGCTGCTCTCCCGGCAGCCACTGCGCGCAGCGCGGGCGGCGCGGTGATGGGGACGTCACCGGCGTGCCCGTGACCACAGAGGGCGGCAGGGGGAAGTAACAAAGCGGACGATCGGCGCTCCGCCCTGCAAATTTCCGGCAGCGCTGCTCTGAACGCTGGGGCCCGGGGGGCCCAGGCGTTCAGGGGGGAGTATGCGCTGGGCCCCGAGCCCCCCGCCCCCCCGCAGTAAAAATGTTAATTTCATTTCCCGGGGGGCCCAGGAGCGGCTTGGGGGGTAGCGGACGCGTTAACAGCTGCCCGGGGCCCCCCCAAAGCGCAGGGCCCATAGAAATGCTACTGCTACCCCGGTAGTTACGCCCCTGCATACAGGCACATTCTACACTGCTTTAAAGCTATTTAGAACTGCCCTGTTTGCACCAAAGTTCATAGATGTTGCCCTTAAATCCTATAAATCTTATACATTACAATTGGACATAGAATGGAAGGTCTCCAAGTTCTGATGTGTTTCAAGCCAGAATGGCTCTTAGTCATAGCATGACAATTTAAAATCAAAGCATCCAATCATGTTCTACAATGTAAGTATGCGTAAATGAAATGTGATCAAAAATAAATAAGTAAAAAGAACACACAATATATAAATGGCGCATACCCAGTGCAACAAACATAATCATTTAATAAACCAAAAATGAAATAAAATGACCATTCAAAAGGTTAAAAGCAGTTAAAAATGCATGCTTATGTACATCCAGAACCCCAAGCATCAATAAGCAGGGAAAAGCCACAAATTGCACAGCAAACCCCCACAAAAAATGAATATTAATATAATGAAAATAGTAAGCAACAAGAGAATACCTATAAAATCAACAAAACATGGTTCCATACAGAATTGTATAAATAGACCATAATTTAAAAGGGTTGTCTCACTACATTGATTCATCTTACCTCAGTCCTATTTTCTCAGTTTCATATTTGTATTCAGGGGCATGTTTACTTGCTTCTATTTGTTACTACTGGGCTGCAGTGATGAGCTGCTGAGGACACCAGGGTGGCATGTATGAAATTTGGCATTTAAATGGCAAATTTCATGCGCATTATAATAGCATAGAATGCGCCTCATTTATGAACCCGGTCTACTGCAGGTCATAAATCAGGCGCATTCTAGTGCTAACATGACATTTCTGGCTCAGGTAAACCACTTTGAAAGTGGTCTACCTGTTCCAGCAGTAATGTACCTAGAATTGCCGTAGCGAAGCTATAAATATAGTTCTAGTGCGCCCCGCCTCCCGTATGCCCCCTGAAATCAGGTGCATTACAAAGTGCTGCTAACGTGCTGTAAAGCACCTGATATTGGCGTATGGGAGGCATTACACTAATGCGAACGGTGCTGCACCTAATGTCGGGCTGAAAATACGCTAGACTTCTGGTGCAGCCTCATTCATAAATGCCACCCCAAATCTGTAGCTATAGTGACCAGAACTGGCAGCCTATCAGGAGAGATCAAACAGGTCTGTAGCTATAGTGACCTGAGGAGCTGATGCAGCCCATACAAGAGGAAATACAGTATCTAGGAATAGGTAAGACATTGTTAATGGCCACATATTGCAGTGTTTTTGCAGGATCTTTAACAAAAAAAGTGATCTTTGTATTGAGACAATCCCTTTAAAGGACCAAATTACAAAACCATGCACTACTAAGATATAGGGCTAGAATAAAACCACCTGTAAATAAATAAGAATAAAGCAGTGAATAATAATTTAAAAAAAGTTATCATTTCAATGTACCTATAGAATACAGGAATATATGGAGGAAATAGTGCTGAGTGGGACAGAAAGTCCAAAGAAAAAAACAAGTCTTGTAACAATCCTGAAAGACAGTACCTCAAGTATTGTAATGATCCTAAGATAAGTTACCATAAAGGTAAAGAGATGCAGAGTGGATGACAAATGTAAATGCAACATAAAAGAAGGACGAAAAAAAGCTCACCACTTCTTATAACTGTGGATACAGGGATAGCAGGCAGCTTCCACTAACATTCAAAATGCAAATAGAAGAAAAGTTCAGCATCCTATAAAGTCAAATCAAAGATTTCTTTGAACAAATTTAAAGTCACAATAACAGCATCCAGAAATGGTTTACGTGTCTGGCTGTGTTAGCCCTTAATCATAGCAATTATTAGGATGATGAACTTTCCTTTCCTTTGCATAATACAAAGAATTACAAAATATACATGATGAAGCATGTAAAAATACAAATTTATAAGCAAAACCATTATGTAAATTGTGCAAAAACATCCAAAAATGTTTAAATCAGAAAAAAAGAAAAAGGAGGTACATGGAAATTGTCTTAGAAGATTATATGAATGTGCTGCACCTATTGAATTACTCCAAACTGTAAAACGGCCTCCTTTGCTAATCATTAATTGTTGATGAGATGATGCAAGATAAGTATGCATCCAAAAAGCACCTTCCATGATATAAAATACTAAGTTGGTAATAAAGTGTGATGGACTTGCAGGCTTGCATATAGTGGCCACTGTATTAACTAATACCTCATATTTTATATTTTTCCAGTATGTCAATTTTTTTGCCCAAAAGTACTGGGGAGCAGAGGGTGTCTGTATTTTGTGTTGAACACTCAAAAAGTGCTGGGCAGCCCACCCAATCGAATAGTAGTGGCGTAATAGGCTGTAAGCCAGGATAGTGCACCGCATGTATCTGCATTAATGGAGCACTTTTGTATCGCCTTATCTATATGCAATTATAATACCAGCAACCACCCCCCCTCATACAATTAAAATGTGTGAGTGGTTTTCTTATATGTATTTTTGCATTTGTCCAAAATTCACATGTATTATACTGAGGCTTTTCTGCATACTAGGTATCAATTTAATGTGTAGTCTAATTGTTCCCCTAGTGATGGGGTATGAGAGCTACTGCTCAGCAATCAGCTGCACCTGTTTATCTTTCCCAAGTAGCATAGGGGCCAGTGTTGCCTCTTTACTGGGTTTAGTTTCAGTCCAGCCTTTGAGCAGTGAGTATGGCCTTGTTTCTGTGTTTTTTGAGTAATTAATGTCCCATTCTTTCTGTGTTTAAGCATGTGTGATACAAAATACAATAAAAATGATGAGTATAGATCATACATAGACAGTCAAAATTGGTAAGTATAAATAATGTACAGACATCCAAACGTGCTTGAATCTAAAACAGACACCAGATGGTATATAAAAACAAAGGATACCCATGCAAATTCAGGGAAGACTTACAACCCCCATACAGATGTTGTCCTTGACCAGATTTTAACCAATGACCACATCTCTCAAATGTACTCGTGCTAACACTGAGCCACTGTGCTACCAATCCACTAATGTATGCAATCCCTTTATAATGAATAAAGGTCTGATCTGTGTGACTCTAACCAGTCCTGAGAATGATATCACTGTATCTTTGGGGCTGAACTTTAGGACACACCAGTCCCCCAATTGGTGCACCCTGGATATGGTGGTGGTGCTCAAACTTTGATTCTCACTTTGCTTGCCCCACTGGCTACCATTTATTTTTGCCCACTGAAGATTGCTTAATTCAGATGAAGCTCATTTGGGCTTATTTACATGTTCCTAGATGGAGTCTTCTGAGTCTCTTTCTCTAGTAGGGACAACTATAGGGCTACTTTTCGGGGTGGGTTTCTCTGCTAAGAGTGAGATTGAGGATCAGTGCTAAAGGCTAGACTTTTCTTTTTTATCCCTTATAGGATTTTTCCTTTTCTACTTTCGAGCACTCCTGATTTACATATGTCATCAGTGTTATCCCATCGACTTTACCACCATAGTTGGAAAGTGTTGCCCTAGTTCTTAACTGTCTTTTTTATTTATATACCATTAAAAGTTATGTTTTAAGGGGCTGGAATAATTTCTGTGAAGCTGCCCTTTATCCTCTTCTAAATTTTGCTCACACTGCTTCCAGCTACCCGGCTGTGCAGGAAACTACCTCCAGTACCATGGACTTGAAAGAATCTGTTCTGCAGTTCCTATGCATAGCTGGTGGCTGGGATATTGCCATGCTGGGAAAACTAGTACTCTGGGTTCATCTTTCCCAGAAATGGAGGGGGTCCCTCACTGATCATAAAGTAAAGGCATATTGCTATAAAGTAAGATATATGGGATAAGATGGGAATACTCTTTTAAGTGGAAGTATCATTGTCCCCAACAGAGCAATGATTGAAGCTTCAAGATGACAATGGAAGATTGTCAACTGGATCTACTATAAATCTGAAGCAAAGTTAGTCCTTCTAATCCGTCTTTCCCCGGCACTTGTTTTTATGTTATTAAGCTGCTTTGTCAATCAAGACATTCAAAACTAAAATCTTGATTTTTTTTCTAGTCTACTATAAGATGGCATTTTATATTATTCACAATATGGTCAAATTTATTATTTTTTATATGTTTCATTTCTGATACACCCCTGAAGATAAGTAATCCTTTCTATAAATGACTTATCTGTCTTTCCCAGATTGGGAAAAGCTTTTGTCAGAAATATAGGGCACACAGATCACTTTGACTTTGTGAAATACAATAGACCAAGTCAAATAAACATGATTCCTTTGAAATCAGCTTTGTTATAGCTCAATATTTGTTTCCTTTTGTTCATTAATACTTTGGAAGGAAAACATGTGAATTTTCTCTCCATTAACTGTGCATGCCGAGGAAAAGAAAAGCTTGGCTGACACTTGTTATCCAGTTTTTCTTTGCTGAAGGAGATAAGGTTTCATACTGATCTGACATATTAAAATGAAGGAAGCATTTGCCTTGTGCTTCAGGATTTGCCAGGGAAATTTTATATGGGAAATAAAATAAGCAAATGTCACACTATTGTTTTTCTAAACTGCTTTTTGATGGAGTTATGATGTGTGGAATATGAGAAGTAATTTCTATCCATTAAACATTTTACATGAGCATTAACTGCAATATTACATTTTAATGAAATACTTATTTGTGAATATATTTTAATTTTAACATCTTACATAGTTAACGTGATTGATCTGCTATTATATGAAGTTTATGTTGCAGCTTAAACAGTGACTATAATAGGAAAGCGAAACCATAGTTTGACACAGAGCGGTGGACAAATAAAGAATCTGAAAAATCTAAGTAAAACAGTGTATTCCTAGACAAGTAGTGAAAACAAAATACAGAACATGGTCTTCTGGATGAGGTTTTAGCAATTAACCATGGGGCTACCATAGCAAAACTTTAAAAGATTTTCTATGTACAGAAATAATGCAGTTAGTGATGTTACACTGTGAGATAATGCACACAATAATATCACGTTAGTGGGATAATGCACACAGTGATGTCTCAATAGTGGGGTAATTCACTAAGTGATATCACAGTACAGAGATAATGCATCCAATGATGTCCCAATATTGGGATATTTTACACTGATTTCATAGTACAGAGATAATGCACACAGTAATATCATAATATTGGGATTGTTCATGCCGTATTATCATGGTACTGGGGTAATGCACAAAGTTATATCAGAATAGTAGAAGTGGAATAATTACTACAGTGATATCAGTGTACAGAGATAATGCACACAGTGATGTCACAAAAGTAGAATAATTTACAATGATGACATAATACAGAGACAATGCAACCAGTGATGTCACAATATTGGGATAATTCACACAGTGATGTCACAGTAGGGCGGAGGGTTCTGGGTGGCTGGAACTCTATGCAGTCCTGAACATTTATAAAGAAAGAGGAACTATAGACAATACATGGTAGTTAGAGCATCTCTGCTAACTCTCCTGATATGTCCAAGAAACTGCTCGAGGATCGGGGAGTCCTCCTGGACTACAGGAAGAGTTGGTAGGTCTCCCAAGCGTTTGGATGGTATGGACTCAGATGTTGGACCCACACCATCCACAGTGAAAGCCAGCTGTAATGTAATAATGGGATCCTGCTGCAGAATTCAGGATCAGGGCTAGTTCCAATCGCAACCATTTAACGCCCTAGATGCCCTAGAGTGCTGATGGTTGCCATAGCAGCTGAATAATAATGGCCTCTGAGTCTGGCATGTACAGATTCCTTTTCAAATTACCCTAATTAGTGGAAGAGTGTATACATACACCGAATCCTATGAATCTACATTAAGATAACTATTTTAATCACCCACTTTAGGATCGTTATTTTAATGTGGATTAATGAAAGTTAAATATTAATCATATATAGTTTAGTTAATGATAAAGGGTTAAGATTGTCAATGGCAAATGTGTAATAGGTGGCATGTTCATAAGCCTATTAGGCCGTGACAGAGAAAGAGTCTTACAGACTGCCTGTCACAGGTATAATACGCAGTAATATAATATATACTATGTATTATAAAAGCAATCAAGTGATAATATAGTCTAGTACTATAGTGAAACATAAGAAAAATTACAAACAGAAAAAAACATGTAAAAAAAGTAAATACACGTTTAAAAAAATGTTTAAACATAAAAAATTAAAATTAAAAACAGATGCAAAACCTGCTTCCCCCATAAAAATGTCACCAATGTTTTATAAAGAAATTAAAACATTAAATATAATACACATAAGGCTATGTTCACACAGCTTATTTGCGGGGCGTAATTACGCCCCGCAATTACGCCGTGTGGACGGGGGCGGGGTGGGAGCGGGGGGCCGGCATAGACTATCATAACTAGCGGCGCGTATACATGTCACTTATCTCCCCCCGCGGCGGATTCGCCGAGCAGGGAGAGGAGACGTAATCCATAGTTCTCTATGAGAACTGTGGATTATCGTAATGACTAGGACGTATTCCAGCCGTAATTCGCGCAGAACGGGCTGAATTACGGACTGAAATATGTCCCATTTTAAGCCGTGTGAACATGGCCTAATGGGTTCCATGGTGTCCACAATGATCTAGTCTAAAAAATGATCATGTTATTTAATCCGTATGTAAAAAGAGAAAAAAAAAATCTGCAGAATTACCCCACAAAAAAACGTACTAAAATGCAACAGCCTCCAGAAAACTTTTGTTGTATGAAAGTCCTTCTGGACTCTTAGAAGAGTTGGCAGGTTTCCTGCTAATAAGCCAGGTGGTGTCAGGGAAATATGTCAAGAGACGCTGCCATAACATCCAGTTACATGTAGAAGGGCAAGACTACATATTCTAGCTGTTCTATTCTCTCTGGAGAGAAATAGATTTTCCACACCTTACATGCACGGCTTCTCTATCATGGTTGTCTGGCCCACAGGCCTCTCACATTAGAAGGGCAATTCCCTCTCCTCCAACGTGCTCAGAGTTTCACAGTCTCTTGTTTTTTTTTTTTTTTTTTTTTTTTTTTTTTTTTTTTTTTTTTTTCCATGGTCACTGGTCTGTCTATGCCCACTTCCCTTTCCCCCAGGGAAGGATACTGATTTTTTTCTGCTGACTTCCAAGGACTCTCCATTTCTGCAGCCTCCTACCACAGGTACAGGCCCCTCTTTGTTTCTCCTTGTGATTGGGTCTGACACCCATTACAACTAATGGGGGGAAACCTATCCAACTTTGTCATTGTTCTAACAAGCTAAAAATAGTGCCCACATGGCAGTTACGTGGTTCAGCTCTTAAATCCTATAACCGCCAATGAAAATAGGGCCAATAAATCGACAAAAACAAAAAGGGAAGTGGTATATAACCTACAGCGCCACACACCAAACAAAAAACCCCAAAAAAAAATTACAAATATATTAATAAACAAATAAAAACAAGCACAAAATCAAATAAAAAAAAACAGTGCTGGATAACTGAAGAATAACTGCTGAAAGTAAGCCCCAATAAAAGTAAATACGCAATCTTAAAATGTTAGTAGAAAAATACATCATATTAAGCAAACACAATTACCCCACAGGTTAAGTAAAGCAAGTAACATAAATTCCAACTAACAACAAAGGAAAAAAAATTTATATAGCTTTACAAAATGGGTGAATCAGCCCAGCACACAAGGAAACCCCAATGCACTTTTCGCGAGCTTCGTGGGGTTAGGGGTTCCCTCTTAATCCTCTAAATGGGTTTGAGCACCATGAGGTTTTGGGCGGGGTTACCCTTTGGACCTCACATCCGCTAGTTTCAACCTCCATACAATATATTTTTATTACATATAATTTTTTAATTGAAAATCTACTATGTTTTTCCTCTTAGTTTTTTTTGCCCCTGCAAAAAAGGCCCCCTGTTGGCTAGTGATGGCACAGTAAAGCCCCTCAATGTTGATTCTTGCCACCCGTGGAGGGTTTTTTTGGCCCTTTGGAAGAGTGGACCACCGTGGTGAGGCCACAGGGAAAAATTTTTTTGGGGGCTACCCGTGAAAATTGATTCTTCACCCACATGGAGAAATAAAAGGCCCCTTTTTTTTTTTTGGGGGCCCATCCCACGCACTGTTTTTTGACTGCCTTACCTTTTTCCTCTCCCCCTTTTTTGGCCCCTGCCTTTTTTTTTTAAAACCAGAACCTAATGCCCAAAAAGGTTTCCTGTTCAGGGGCCCCCCGAGGTGGCTATTTGGGCCCCGGACCTTTTTAATTTTTTTTTTTTTAAAATAAAAATTTTTTTTTTTTTTTTTTTTTTTTTTGGGGGACCGGGGGGGCGGGGGGGGGGGGGCGGGGGGTGTTTTTTTTTTTTTTTGTTTTGGGGGGGGGGGGGGGGTTTTTTTTGGTTTGGGGGTGGGGTTTTGCCATCCAACCGATTTTAGGGAAAATACAACTTTTAAACAAGGGGGCAAAAGGGGGGAACCGCTGGAAACCCCGGGGGCCCCCCCCCAAAAAAAACCCGTTTCCAAACAAACCCCGGGGCTTTTAAAACGCTTTTTGGGGTTTCCCCCCCCCTCCCCCCTCCTCCCCCTTTTTTTTTTAAAAAAAAAGGGGAGGGGGGGGGGTCTCCCCTTTTTTATGTTTTTTCCCCCCGGGGGCCCCAGGCATGGGGGGGTTTACCCGCCCCCTCCCGGCCCCCCCCACTTTTCTGCCCCCCGCGGGTAAAACCCCGGCCCCTTTGGGGGTTTTTTAAAACCCCCCCCCCTTTTGTTCCCCTTTACCCCTGCCCCGGAAAGGCTGGATTTTACCCCCGAACGGCTATATGCCGCTACTATTCACTTAAGTATCCCTTTCTATGTATCTACACTGTTGAAGTTTATGATATACATATTTACTGAAGAGAAGGCTAAATAAAAGGTTTTGAAGGTGTTTTACATTAAGAAAAATGGCTGGCTTATTACGATTTTTTGGTTGATCATAAACCTGATATACAGGACCTTAGATTGTTGCCAGCTTTTGTCAAGTCTTCATATTTGATTCCTCTTCTCTAAATTTTCCAGGTTATTACATTTATATAATGGTAACATTTGTTTTAACTACACTATGTGTAAAGTGTGATTTCTAAGAAAGGAAAAAGCACAAGGCGTACAATAGCACTCACCTGATGTGTCGTATAATGATGCAGGATATTCGTATACTGAACACAGGGAACGTATGAAACAGCTGCAATATTAACATGAAACAGCATGGTCATAATTATAGTAAGGAGTCCAGAGGGGAATAACAAAGAAATTTTGGCATCATGCTTTCTGTTTTGAGTATACGAACATATGTTTCCAATGTTAATCATGTCAACCTCGTTAAATATAAATTTACATTTATAACACAGCACCTAAAAGAAAACAGCGGTGATATTCCGTCAATTTATTTAAAGGCCAAGTTTATTAGCTATAATAATCATTCCCTTCATTCCCGTTCCTTCACCCTCCCACGCATTATTTTGGCTACTAGCTTATTGCCGTTTTAAATCTAATTTTAAGCAACCTTTTTATCTAGAAACAGATCCATTTTCATGAGTTGTTTGAGGTATTTCACATCAAACACATTTACTTCAATGGAAGTGAACTGAAAACAAAAAGATACAACTTATCCACAAATGTTCAGTTTTCAAACCCTTTTTGTATTCCGAAAACTCATTTTTACTATCATCTATCTGTATACCCAGAATTCCCTTTAAAGGAGTCCTCCACTATGGTCAATCCCTACTTGTTTAAAGGATCACTTGAAGAAGTCCCCTACTACTGAAATCCATAGCGATCACCTTTAATTTGTGCAGAAAATTGCATTAAAGGGGTTTTAGGAGATAAAGAAGATTTTATCTCCTCTTAGAGCACACAAGTTTCTCTGGTTTACGACCATCTCTCCCCACCTCTCCCTGTTCTCTCTTATCTCTCATTGCTCCAAGCTGCTGTCAGTCTGCCAGTCCATCCATGGTGAGTCATCTCATGTAGAGTCTTATCTCTAGTAACAGAGTTTGTTTATTTAACTAAATGAGAAGCTTTCACTCTGTAGCCTTGTAGCTACTTTATAAATCTCCTGAAGTCATGTCACTTTTTCAGGAATAGCTAGGAATGGCAGAGCTGATATGCCAATAACTGCTATAGACCCACTCACAGCTGGACCAGGAAGTGTGGGTCTAAAGCTGGCTGTGGCTCTGTGAAACAGCATGGTTTAAGAGACCCCTTAAGTGTTTCATTTCTCTGGAGCACAATTCATTGAAACTAATAGACTGTCTGTAAAATGCAGGACAGGGCAGACACTCCAGAAAGAAGATGCTCTTTCTTACCATTCTCCATTGTGCTAAGAGATGAGGATCCTGTACTGAGGCGCTCTCTCTAATAACTTAAAATTCCACAATATGTTATATAGAACTTTCTAAATTAGACAAATCCATATAACTTTTCTCTAAATTAAACACCACTTATTAGAAATGTAAAGAAAACATAAGTCTACCATGCCATGTCAGTCTGTGTAAAGTAGACAGAGTCAGTTGTTCAAATTAAGATTCTAAAAAGTTTGTGGTTTGAGTTTCGATACACTGGGATTCATTGTCAACTAAAGCCCCACATAAACAGTGTATGTGACTAATCTAGTGGACACTAGCACTAATCTATATGGCTATACCTTGACCTCAACCCTCTAACTTTGACATGATTGGTTCAACTCCAATTTCCTGTCCAGACCAGGTACGTTTTTGTTTTTAGTACATGCGAGTTTGAATATAGTGCTTTATTTTAGTGTCATTTTTACATTAGATTTTTAAAAAAATATATATATCAGGGAAAAAGTTAAAAAAAAGCAGAAAACATTAAAAATAGTCTGTTTCTCACATTTTATGGTTTTTTTTATTAGCATAAAGTGACACTAGAATCAGTCTTGTAATTTGGTCACTTTAATTATTATGGATGTTTTTATATATGTGATATATAGTTTAAGGGGGTTGTCTTACTACATTGATTCATCTTACCTCAGTCCTGCTTTCTTGGTTGCATTTTGAATTCAGGGGGGGGGGGGGGTGTTTACTGGCTTCTACTAGGCTGCAGTAAAAGCCAGGTCTGTAGCTATAGCAACCAGTACTGGCAGCCTATCATGAGAGATTGAACAGGTCTGTAGCTATAGCAACCAGTACTGGCAGCCTATCATTAGAGATTGAACAGGTCTGTAGCTATAGAGACCTGAGGAGCTAATGCAGCCCATACAAGAGGGAATATCTCAGAATAGGTAGGACACTGTTAATGGACACATATTGCAAAGTGACTTGTTTTTGCAAGATCTTTAAAATATAAAAAGCAATCCTTGTAGTGAGACCACCCTTTAAGGGTTTTTTCAGGTTGGGGCTAAAAGTAGCAATTTAGACTTGGTTCATACTACAGTAGAGGCTTTATTCAATGTATCCTTTGGGGTACCATGAAAAAGTACACCCTGGCGGATACCGTGATATAACTCTGGCAGCTCCATATAGATTAATAGAGTAAACATAGTCCTCTTTGGGCTTTCCTGGCCGTATATGCTATTCCTGTGGGACACAATAGCACAGTCAATAGTGAGTCCTGCAGGAAAGGTATATCCTGCCTGGAAATAGAGCAAACATAGCCCACAGAGGATTATGTTTGCTCTATAAAACGGCAAAATCGCATTATCCGCTGGGCTTCCTTTTTTCACAGTACCCTGACGGATACCTCAAATCTAGCCACAAACATAGTGTAAATCAAGCCTTAGTCTGTCTGATTTTTTTTTTTTGTATTTATTTTACAGATTGTGGCCCCTAAATGGTCATAAAAAATCTCTGGTGGGTAGTTTTACATAACGTTTGTTTTTTTTTTTATATAAAAGCCCCAGTTACAGATAAAATTCAGCCCTCACCAGTGGCAGCAGAGCTGATCTGGGTCTGTTAAGACTCAGCAACTTCTGCAGTTACCTGGATCCTGTGATCACCAGCTCACTGGGGACAGAAGCAAGAAGCCTTCAGGCTTCCTACTGAGCTATATACAATGATTGGAAAGGCAAAAAATGGTAAGAAACTGTCCTTGTCTTCTTTCTGAAGAGTCCAGCTATCAACGACAGCTGTGCCTCCCCTCCTGCAGCTACACTAGGAGGATGCTAAGGAAAAGACTGGAACTGGTTAAAATAAACATTGATCGATTTTTTTTTCTTGCTAAAGAGCAGCATATTATAGAGGGGGTAAAGCTAACCTCTATGATATATAGGTTTATATGATTTGTAGCTTTGAAGCAGAACTTCTGAGCGACATTCTAACAGGATTCCTAAGAGAGACAGTGAGAGTCCTTCTAGGATTAACTCTGCATTTTATTCAGAAATCCTGCTTCAAATTATGAAAACTTATATAACATAAAGCTCAGCTTTGTCCCCCACTATCATGTGCTGCTCTCTAGGCAGAGGAAAGCAATTGACAGGTTAATTGTAAGTTTTTATCCAAGCCCTAACCTTTAAATCAATGGTTACATTTAGTTAAATATACCCTGTTAGTGTCAGCTAAGGGCTTGTTCACACCGAGTTTTCACGGCGTGTTAACCAGGGCTGTGGAGTCGGCAAGCCGAAGCCCTGACTCTGACTCCGACTCCCGAGCTCCGACTCCTAGACTCGCTCATACGATGCGCATGTTTAAGTAGATAAACTTGTGACTGTATCTATAAAGGGGAACAACAGGACTGTTATCACCATTCTGATATCAATAAATCAACTATTTAGGTAGAACAGAATCTGAAAAGCAAAAGGGTAACAATGTTTTGATCTTTTGAACACTTGTGGTAGAGATGAAGAAAAACTGTATTGGTATCCCAAGTCCAGTCTGCACCAACATGGGGAATGTGTGGAAGAGACATGGGATCGAGATTTTGGTCAAGATATGTTAATCTGTATCTCAGAGGCCCAAAGGAATCAGGCAGTATTGGAAAACCAAAAGGTGGATTTCCTAAATACTAACAAAATAATAAAAATTAACATTTTTGATTTTTAGGAGCAAAACTGTAATAATGCAGTTAATAGGAAAGCAAACTGCAGACATAATACTGCAAGTACACCTTATAGTATAATATATATGGTAAGATGACTGTATATTAAAATTACAGTAGCCACATGTACAAAGCTGTAGTGTGATGACTGAGAGATGGAGCCTGAAAGTCACAAGTTCAAAACATTGTGACCATTATTCAGCTTGGTGACAGTGTAAACATAAATTTTAATTAGGACACATGACTCTCTTAGAACGACACAAAAATTTGTTTAAATATCGCTAAACACTGTCAGGACATTTGTGGAGTCCCTCTGAATTGTTCTGAGAAGATAGTATTGCCTCCATCATATCCAACTCATACATGTCCCTCACATCTGATCTCATTATTTACCAGGCTAGAGAACGGGCCTCTCTACACTAACTACGCAGTTGGTGCACAAGTGCAGTTGACCACAGGGTAAACATCACTCTAACAAATGTCCCAATGGTATCAAATGGCGAGATCTGTTTCCAGCCACAGTCAGTTTGCGATGAATGGTATAAACTACACTTCTACAATTCCTTTGACACACAGGTGAAAAATTTTGCTGAAAAATCTACTCTGCGGCCTGGAAGCCGGAATTCATTTACCCCCTGGGAGACAGCGCTATCTGCCTGCTCCATGTCATTCAATTACAACTCCTCATGATGAGCGTGAAATAATCGGGAGCAGTAGCACTGCCGAGGATCACCAAATCCTCTTGCTAATCTTTGGACTGCCATCGAACTATACTGCGGACCACCTTATTTTATATTTTGGGAGATAACGATTCGGTCCATTTATTATGACAACATCCGTACTCCTGCAAAATAGTGCACTGACTCCGAACTCCACTATCCCTGGGGTTTTAACTAATCTTTATAGACAGGACGGACCCCATAGAACGCATCAACAATTAGCAGATTGTGCATATATCACTGCGGGCTATGAGGAACACTTACGACGAATTCACCTATGAGAAGATAACACCGCCGCCCCAGACCCACACCACCCCATCCCACCACCCCGCCACACCCAGAGATACATGTCAAGTCTTTCACAAAACGGAGCCGACAGGTAAGGAGAGTAAACCAACGGCAGCGGCAATGTCTCATGTGAACGCCGGCTGCGGATCTCTTCACTCATATGCCCGAACAGGTTATCTATCTACACTGCACTAATTGTTAGATCGCGTCTCTGTAAGTCCTGTCATAACAACACACAGTGAGTATTAACCCGATGTGAAAGAACCAGTGTGATACAAGCACCTAATATCAGGGTGCGTAACTACAGGGGCGATCAACGACAGATTTGGCTAAGGGCGCCACAGTAGCTTTTGGGGGCCCCAGATGACCCCTGGGGCAGCTGCTATAAACACCTCTGCGACCCCGAAGATGGCCCTCCTGGGCCGCCAAGGCACTTGACACAACAACAGTTCACTAGCAGGCGGAGTAGCATAAGCTGCGGTCCGCAGTCACAAGTGGGCGAAGGGGGGAGGGGGGGGCGCGCCGGCAGGACTCACGCCCCCTTTTGACTTCACAGAGGCCTCGATCTTAATGTTATGCACATCACATGCGACGCGCATACAAAATTAAGATGATAGAGGGGCAGGCGCGAGAGCTGTGCGCACCCCTGCCCCATGCCGTACATCGCTCAGCAGGACGGCGCGCGGAAGTGACATCATTGCACGCCGACCTGCGCGAGCATGACCTGGGTCCTCAGCCCAAGCCTAAAGCAACAGGCTGGTACTAAGGGAGTAGAACAGACGCCGGGGTAAGCGACACGCGCAGGACTAAGTAATGAGCTACGGAGAGGAGGCCCTGAAGGGGGAGGGGGGACTATACACATACAGGGGAGGGGAGGAACTACTACACTACAGGGGCATCTAAAGGAAAGGCCGGGGAGCACAAAAAAAATATACCTACAGGAGGCATACTAAAGGGCGGGGGGAACATAGACCATACAGGAGGGCCTCTAAAGGGGGGGACGATACCTACAGGGGGGCTCTAAAGGGGGGAGACTATACCTACAGGGGGCTCTAACAGGGGGAGGAACTATAAACCTAAAGGGGGCACCTTAAAGGGGGGTGACGAAACTTTACCTATACAGGGGCTCTAAAGGGGGGGAGCGAACACACAATACCTACAGAGGGGGGCTCAATAAAGGGGTGAGAGAAACTATACCTACAGGGGGCCCTTAAAGGAGGGGGAGAACTATACCTTACAATGGTACTCTAAGGATGAGGAGGTAAGGATAACACATACAGGGGACTCTAAAGGGGAGGGACTAAACCTACAGGGGCTCTACAAGGGACGGGGGAGAACACACACACCTACATGGGGCTCTAAAGGGGGGGGGAGAACCTATGCCTATAAGGGAGCCCTAATGCGTTGGGGGGGGAACTATGCCTACAGAGGGGAGGACAAGAACTATGGCCAACGGGGGTCCTCTATCTAGACAAGGGGACTATTCTGACACTCTACAGGGGGCGGACTACAGTCTAGCCTTAACAAGGGGCGGCAACCACTAATCTATTGGGGGGGGGGGGGGGGGGATAGGGGGGGTGGGGGGGAAAGAGAGAGGGGGGAGAGGGGGGGGGGGGGGGTCGGGGGGGGGTGGATAGGGGGGGGGGGAGGGGAAGGAGGGGGGGGAGGGGGGGGGGGGGAGGGGATATTCTGCCTACAAGGGGCCTCTAATCTAGCAGGGGGACGAACTGTTCTGTCTACAGAAGGGGGCTCTAATCTAACAGGGGGGGGAGACTATTCTGCCTACAAGGTGGCTCATAAATCACACGGACGGGGGGGGGGAAACTACATCTGCCTACAAGGGGGCTTAAACTAAATAATCTACACGGGGAACTATTCTGCCTAACAGGAGCGGAGACTATATCTTGCCTACAGGGAGGGCCCAAATGTAACTAACAGGGGGACATATTCTGCCTACAAAGGGGGCTCTAATCTATGGGTGGAGGGACTACTCTCACCATACAAGGGACTCATAATTCACAACAGTGGGGAGAACTACTACTCTGCTACAAGGGGGGTCATTTTTCTACTAATCTACGGGGGGGTAACTATTCTGCCCATACAAGAGGGGCTCAATAATCACGAGGGGGACTATTCATAGCCACACAAGGGAGGCTCTAATCCAACAGGG
The DNA here is from genome assembly GCA_025379985.1 of Phyllomedusa bahiana. Lineage (NCBI taxonomy): Eukaryota > Metazoa > Chordata > Amphibia > Anura > Hylidae > Phyllomedusa > Phyllomedusa bahiana. The sequence continues at coordinate 11,253 of JAODAL010035089.1, read as the reverse complement.
GGGGAACTATTCTGCCATACAAGGGGGACCACTAATCTAAGGGGGGAGACTTTTCTGACCTACAATGGGGCACTAATACTCAAACAGTGACGGCGCACTATCATACCTAACAGGGGAGTGCCTAAGCTTACATGGGGCCAAACCAACTTCTACCGACATAGAGAACCCTAAGCTACTGCGCCGAGGGGGCACTGAAGCTGCTGCAATACATCTCCCCAAACTACCTAGCTACCAGACACACACAATGGAAAGTGCTAAGCTACCTAGCTACCAGAACCTGGAGGCCCCATTGTACCTAATACCGACTGGGGTGAACGCCCACAATGGAATTACCAGGGGAGTAAATGCATACATTTGTCATTATAAATGGGAGATATTGTAAATGAGGGGAGTGGCGCACATCGAGACGAAAATAGATTAAAAAAAAATGTGACGATCTCAGCGATGTGTATATTGAGATGTTATAAATTCTACAGGGACGAGTGGTGGACGAGGAAGTCATCTTGGAGGTCTGTCCGAATAGAGAAGAAAAGAGGAAAGTGAACGACTCTTCAGACAAGACGTCATCTGTGAGGCCCTAAATGAAGTGAACTATTTGCAAAGCCAGAGTCAACGCCGCAGCCTGCACACACCTCAGACTCGGTTTCACCAGCGCACTGTTCCAAGGTGACTTGCTGAGCGGCTATGGCATGAAGTCAAAGCAACCTGCAGACCCTTTCTACAACACACAAATTCATGCTCTAGAGCACTTATACACAAAAGACTGCCCTTCACTGCGCCAAACAAAAATATTTACACTCCCTCATCTCACACTACACAACAACCCAAAAACGCCTACATTGACACCTTCCACTCCCTCCTAATGCACTAAAGCTCAGCCACAACCCGTCATTGACCTCTGTGCTGAAGAACCTGGCCTACTCACTTCAAAGACAAAATTGAACATATCCGGCAAAACATCACATACACAATCACCCAAATAATACCCATCCTGTAAGCCCTCCCGACAACGATACCTCTAATCTCACTACGCCGCCCTTGACGCCGACGACAGAGGAAGAAGTAGTCCAGAGCCTCTCTCCTGTCCTGACCTCGCCCCACCACGCTGCTCTACATACGACCCCTTTCCATCCCACCTCGTCCAGCCTATTCTCACAGCTGTCCCTCTACAGTCACACAATTACTGCTATTCTGTAACCTCATCTCTCTCCACTAGGGATCTATTTACCATCTTCCTTCAAACACAACCATCATAACCCCTTTACTAAAAAGCCACTCTCTACAGACCCGTCCTATGTTCTGATAACTACACGACCATGTCCTCTAACCTGCCCTTCATCTCTAAACTCCTGGAACGCTTGGAGACTACTCCGCCTAATCCGCTATCTCCTCTGCTAATCTGCATAACTTCTTAGACACCGCTGCAATACAGGTATTTCACCGCACCCTACTCTCCACGGAAACGTGACCTTAGTGTACACAGAGATCTACAAATGACCTCCTAACAGCAAGAATCTACAGGTAACTACACACTGCATCCCTCCTGGATCATCTCTGATACAGCGTTTGACACTGTTATCACCAACTTCTCCCACCAACATAGCTCAACACCATTGGCCTCCATGACAACTGCTCTCAGACTATGTGTTTCTCGTCCTACTCTTGTGACCGGCACCTTCCATAGTCTCATTTTACTGTTCGACCAAACCCTCTCCTCTTCCTCCTTGCTGTTGAGTTCCTCATGGATCAGTTCTAGGTCCATCTCCCTCTTTTCATTGTACACAGCCCCGCGATTGGCAAGAACCAACAGTGATTTGAGCATTCACCATTTACCATCTTTAGCGGATGAACACCCAATATATACACCGTCACATCCCGTGACATCACTCCACACACTTGCTACAAAACACCAGTAGCGCATCAGTCTGTCAACGCTGTCTCCTGACATCATGTCCGTCATCCATTTCTGAAACGGAACCTCATAAGTCTGTAACTTTCATTGACACTTTCGCGCCATCTAACAATAACCAACTCCCCCCTGCATATTTCTGTCATTTCTGTATTGTACCACCATTAGTACCTACCTAGGCAGCAGGCCGCTGTCCTAGGGGTTTATGATTATTGATACATCTAGACATGACCTCTCCCCATATATCCAATCACCTTGACCCGCTCCAAGGAGGGGGGGGGGGGGGGGGGGGGGGAGAGGGAGATGGGGGATGGGGGGAGGGGGGGTGGGGATTGTCACCTGCACCTCAGAATATCTCCAAAAACCGTCATTTTTCTCACTGTGGAAAACGACTCCAATAACTAACTAAGGGACATTACTGCTTCTTATTCTTTCTCGTCTTGAGACACTGCAACTCCATTGCTAATCGTCTCAACCTCTGCAAACTCTCCCTCCCAATTACATGTCCAGAATGCAGCAGCAGCGTGTCTATGATACTCCACACCGTTACGTGATGCCTCTACCCTGTGTCAAGTCACTGCACTGGTTGACCATCCAGTACAGGATACAGTATAAACTCAGCACTCTCAATAAAAAGAAAAAAAAAAAAGAGAAAAAATGCATAAAGCTCTCACAACACGCTGCTCTACCTCACCTACATCTCCGCCCTAGTCTCTGATCTACCGCCCTACCCATGCTCTGCACAGCTCTGACTTAGATGATATCATAGACTACATCCTCAATCATCACAGAACCTCCCATAGCCACGCCTACAATATTCACACGTGCGGAACACAATGCATCTGGAATATGCTACCGCGGGCGATCAGCACATTCACAAACACCTCCACGTTTTTAAGAGGGCCCCTAAAATACATCTTATACTCCGAGAATCCTGCTGCCCACCAGATTCTCCTAACTGACATTATTCAACACACATCTGTCACTCCCTGTCACTTGGGCACTCACAGGCAACTTATCTGTATATAGGAAATGTACAGTCTGGGTGGCAGTTCAACCATTTTTCATGTAAAACCACACCCTATTATATGAGACTGGCCCGGACATTGTAAGCTAGGTACTTCTTACCGTATGTATTCACCCATACACCCTAATAGAATTGTAGCTCCTAACACGAGCAGGGCCCACACACCTTGAGTCTCATTGTGTAAGTACTTTACTAATGTGTAATAACTGTATAGTTAACCCACTGAATTTGTAAAAGTGCTGATACAAGAATATAGTTGCGGGCGCTATAGAAATAAGATTATTATTATTATTATAACTGGATATCTACCACTATATGGTCACTGTAATAAGGAGAGTAAATATAACAGTCTAGCACAGAGCCTGTGAAAGCACTCAGTATAATACCACTATATGGTACACTATATGCGGTATTACACTATGGCAACTATTGTGTACTGATCAGTAACAATAGTACGGTGGTATACATTACAGTACCTTTTTGACGGGGCAAGGGAGGGGGCGGGGGGGGGCGGGGATGGTCATGTCTAAACTGGGCGGTATAATCGGTTCCTATGTAATATGGACTTAATCTTAGTAATGTTGACACCATGGTATAGTAGGATTTGTCTCTGAGAGCCAGATATGATGAAGAAGATATGATTAGGGTGAGGATATATTACCCTTTGTATTAATCTACATTATCTAACAGCATGTCCTGCGTACAAATGTCGTGGTACAGGGAGGTGGGCGGAGGGGGGGGGGTTGCGGATACGGGGACACCACCATCCAAAAGTTCAGCGGGGGCGCCCTGGACTTTCGGTCAGTTAAGCCCCTGGGGTAGCTGAGCCTAATACTACATCTTTATGGTTACTTATTAGTACATAGTTTGTTTTTTGTGTTTTTTTTCCAACATAGATTTTTATTGAAACTATTTTTCATGAGCACATAGCCTTACTGTGTAGGTGGAGCTACATTTTGAGTGAATAGTTGAACAAAGAGCCATTCTTAGCAATACTATTTGCTTAAAAATAAAATAATTTTAAAGCAAACTTATAATTTAGCTTTATTTTCTTCTCTATAATTATCATTTATTACCTAAGATCATCAGGAACATAATCGTGGTCGGATTATTTCATGTACCAGGTTTATGGTTTATAAGTGTCCGCTTTCTGGAGTTAACTTCCCTTGTTCGCAGGGTTGTAAGCACTGCTGCTGTGGGGATACTAAAAAGATTGAGATGTTTTAAAATTTACCTGTGTGTGACTTTTCATCAGAAGCAACAGGAGTTTTATGCAGAACAGAACTTTTATTAACAGTCTATAATAGAAATAAGTTTCTTTTAAATAAAGGGTCTTCAAGACGGGAAACTTTCTCATCCTTTTTCCTGTAGGGCTGTTATTGTTTAAATCTGCAAAAGGGGTTTAGAATTTATCTGAAATAACACTATGATATTACCACATACATTTTGTAATAGAGGTACCTTATTTACTGTGTCATTTACTTACTGGTAATATTGGGGAGACGACTAAAAAATACCCTTCTACATTTTGCTGTGAAGCAGACAATCATGAAGAGAACCAGCATGAGGAAGAAGAAACCCTACTGATATATACCCTAGGTTAGTCTATTTTTAAAGGTAGGGTTAGCTTAGTACAGTAGTAGAAATGTCTACCCCAACTGAGCAACTCATGACCATTAATCCTATTAGGGCACATGAATATCATAAAGGTGGTCCTCCACTCATGATCCCTCTCTATTAGTCATGAAAAACCCACACAAAGAGTATTTCAGCACTGGGGACTTGGCAATTCACCGATTAATTTAAATGGTCACCATGTAATACTATATTACCACTGACACGCTACCTTCACTTAGAACAGTTCATCCTCGTGGGTTTTTTGAGTTGGGACACCTCCTTAAAGAGAACCTGTCACATATTTTTGCCCCTGGCTGAGGAAGAAAAAAGGGGAGTGTCAAACATGCTTTTTCCAGCCTGGTCCTGTATTCTGGAAGATGATGTAGTTTTTGGGTTTTTTTAGGCTCAAATCTGCGTTTTTCAGCCAAAAAGAGTAAGAGTCATTTAAAACCCCCCCCCCTGAGGCTAGCCCCCCCCGCCTCAACTGAAAAACCCCTATTCTTTGAATGGGTAAAAATGTGAAAAACTGCCACTACCCCCGCCCACTGGCTACCCTTTTCCACCCCATATATCCAATCCTTTGCCCCCCTCCTGTCACCTGACCTCAAGAACTCTCAAGAATCCCCCTTTTCTCACTGTGGAAACAACCAAACTCTCAATTACTGTCTATTCTTCTCGTTGGACTTCTGTAACTCCTTCTTTTTCCCTCTCCCTCTCTGTAAACTCTCCCCTTCCCAAACTGTCCCGAATGCAGCAGACAGGGTCATCTCTCTCTCCCTGCTAACTGATGCCTTACCCTGTGTCAGTCATGCATGGTTGCCCCATTCAGTACAAAATCAACATAAACTCCACTCTCACCCCTAAAGCTCCCACACGCTGTACCCCCTACATCCCCCTCATCTCTGTCACCACCCTACCCGTCTCTCCCTCTCTGATGAATCAAAACATTCCCAATTTTCCGAACCTCCCCTGCCCGCCCAAGATTTTTCAAGGGGCAGACCCATTCCGGGAAAATATACCCGGGCAATAGGCCACTCACAACCTCATATTTTTTAAAAGGGCTCTAGAATACATTTTTTCCCTTCTGGCCTACCAGAAACCCTGATTCTAACCTCCCCTTCCCACTCTCTAACGCACACATTTTTTGTCATCTCTACAATTCGCACTTTTCTGAATATAAGTACTCAGGGGGGCAGGGCATCTGAATTTTACATAAAGCACCCCATATTTTTGCACATGGGGTGGACCATTGTAAAACCAAACACTTCTTACCCTTCATCTCACCCATAAACCTAAATAGATGTAACTCTTCAGCAGGGGCCCTCACATTTGTATCTCATCTGTAAGTACTTTTCATTGTAAAATGTATGCAGTTTTGTCTTACCACACCCCCCAAATTGTAAAGTGCTGCGGTTGTTGGGCATAAAAAAAAGATTATTTTATTATTATAAGACGGAAAGAAAAAGACAGAAAAAAAAGGAAGATAAAAAACGTCACCATTTTCCTAGTTCAGGGGTTTGGGGGAAAAGGAATCCCTTGGTCTGCTATGACTGAAAAGGCCAAGACATTTGACAGCGGAGAAGTGACCACAGGAAGAATGTGAGCAGATTTAAGTTACAGCCAGGCTACCCCCTGCTCCCCCCGAAGTACAGCGGGATACAAAGAGAAGTAAATTTATGTGACAGAAAAAATTCCTTCAAAAAACCCAAAGGGAAATTTTATGGTAAAAAAAGTATGTTAAGCATGAGTAGAGAGTTAAGCCTGTCAAGACCTCAGATAGCTGCTGTGTATGTGGGTCTTCGTTGTATAGAAGCATTACAACTCGCAGTCCACCACTGGTAGTCCACACACTTACATTCATGGTGTCCTTGTCACCCACACTTTCCATGCTACAATAATGCAGCCACTTAGCTGTGGCTTATATACAGAATAAAAAATGCTGATAAACAAATCTATATCTTTAGAGAGTACAGAAATAGCTATTTATACCCTACAAGAAACAATGAGGTAATAAACAATACATAGTAGGGAGGGGGCCATGGTATAGATTTTACATTGTCACATGAGCTTCACCACTGACAAAATGGCAAAATAGCATTCCTGGTATATACTTCAAATCAGGGGCGTAACTAGAGAAGCCAGGGCCCCAAAGCAAACTTTTGGATGGGCCCTAGCCCTCCCCCCTCGCCCACCTCCCTAACCACGACCATGTACCAGGATATGCTGTTAGATAATGTAGATAATACAAGGGGCAAATACCTCACCATACATCTCATCATCATACTGCTACCAATCAAATCCCACTATACTAAGACCAGCATTACCCATAACGCTATTACATAAGGACCTGATTATACCACCAGAACACGACCACAAATTACCACCATATAGTGACTGAATAATACCCTACCCTATTACTGATCAGGCTACAAAGACCAATACTGTCTAATAATAATAATCTCTAATAATACAGTGACCATATAGTGGTAGACACCAGGGTACACAGGCTCTGCAGACTGTATATTACCCCCATACACAGACCATATAGTGGTAGACACCAGTGTACACAGGCTCTGCATACTGTATATTACCCCCATACAGTGACATTATAAATAGTGGTAGACACCAGTGTACACAGGCTCTGCAGACTGTATATTACCTCCATACAGTGACCATATAGTGGTAGATAGCAGTGTACACAGCCTGTGCAGACATATAAGTGATTACAGTGCAGTTACATCTTGTGACTCACAGGTGACGTTTCTCTGACCAGTCATTGACTTTCTCTTTTGTTCTGCATCCGGTCCAGTACTCCATCATGATGACATCTCCCGACCACTTGTTCCTGCAGATTTAGACATAAATATCTTAGAATCCTAACTTTTCCAGCACCTGCCCCCCTGGCTATATGGGGTCCATTTAGGCAGGCAGGGTTTTATATAGGATATATGGGGCCCCAAATAGGCAAAGTTTAGGTAGCCAATAGAGTGCCCATATAGGCAGGCAGGGTTTAGGTAGCCATACAGGTAGACAGGGGTTAGGTGGGCTATAGGGACCATATAGGTAGGGTTTAGGTAGCTAAAGGGGCCCCATATAAGTAGACAGGCAGGCTTGTGGGGGTATACGGCAGGCATGTGGGGGCTGTATAGGCAGGCATGTGGGGGCTGTATAGGCAGGCATGTGGGGGCTGTATAGGCAGGCATATGGGGGCGTATAGGCAGTCATATGGGGCGTATAGGCAGGCATATGGGGGGTAGAGGCAGGCATATAGGGGGCTGTATAGGCAGGCATATGGGGGTGTATAGGCAGGCATATGGGGTGTATAGGCAGGCAAATGGGGGTATAGGCAGGCATATGGGGGGGTATAGGCAGGCATATGAGGGGGTATAGGTAGACAAATGAGGGGGTATAGGCAGGCATATGAGGGGGTATAGGCAGGCATATGGGGGTATAGGCAGGCATATGGGGTATAGGCAGGCATATGGGGGTATAGGCAGGCATATGGGGGCAAGTAAAATAAGAAATCACTTACTCACCTTGGTCCACGCTCCCCCGATGCGCCGCTCGCTCCTGTCTGCTGCTCTCCCTGCAGCCTCTGCACTCAGCGCGGGCGGCGCGGTGATGTGACGTCACCGCGCGCGCCCACGTGACCACAGAGCGCCGGCAGGGGAAGTAGCAGAGCGGAGCGATCGGCGCTCCGTTCTGCTAGCTCCAGCCAGCGCTGCCTCTGAACGCTCGGGCCGGGGGGCCCGGGTGTTCAGAGGGAGTATACGCCGGGCCCCTCAGCTCCTCGCCCGCTGCAGTGAACTGTTAGGTTCACTGCCGGCGGGCCCAGGAGCGGCATTACCGGGGTAGCGGACGCGGTAGCATCTGCCTCGGGGCCCCCCTAAGCGCAGGGGCCCCATAGCAACTGCTACCCCTGCTACCCCGGTAGTTATGCCCCTGCTTCAAATGTCATTTTTATAGACGTTTTCTTATCCAATACATTTATGGCATATCAATAGAAAATGGTGCCCACCCATAACCTACTTATCAGGGGCCCAACCATAGCCTACCTACCTACCAAGGGCCCAACCATTTCCTACCTACCAGGAGCCTACCTATAGTCTGCCTACCTACCAGGAACTCACCTATAGCCTGCCTACTAACCTAGCTACCTGGGGCCCACTTGTAGCCTACCTATCTACCTGGGGCCCACCTATAACCTACCTACCCATGTGGAGTCCATCTATAGCCTACCTACCTAACTATGTGGAGTCCATCTATAGCCTATCTACCTACCTACCTATGTACGGCCCACTTATAGCCTACCTTCCTACATGGGGCCCATCGATAGCCTACCTAGCTAGCTATCTGGGGACCACTTTCCTAATAGATACTTGGAGCCCACCTAGCTACCTGGGGCCCACCTATAGCCTATCTACCTAGCTACCTGGGGCCCACTTACAGCCTACCTACCACATGGGGCACACTTACAGCCTACCTACCTAGATATCCTTGTAGGGCCCACCTACAGATTACCGACCCACGTGGAGCTTACTTACAGCCTACCTACCAACCTAGGTCCTAGCTACAGTCTACCTAGCTATCTGCGGCGTAGCTACAGCATAGCTACCTGGGGCCCACCTACAACCTACCTAGCTACCTAAGGCCTATCTACCTGGGGCCTGTCTATCTACCTACCTGAGGGCTACCTACCTAACTGGGGCCTAACTACTGCCCGCCTAGGGTATATTTTTCCAACCTTCCTACCTTTGGCCTACATACCTAACTGGAGCTATCTACTTCCTACCTACCTATGGCCTACCTACCTGGGGCCTATCTACTGCCTACCTACATACCTGGGGCCTAACTGTTGCCTGCCTACCTACCTGAAACCAACCAACCTACATATCTAAGGCCTAGTAACCTGCCTAGTAGCCTACCAACCTAACAGAGGTCTATCTAGCAACCTGGGGCCCTGCCTACCTACCATGTAATATAATTCTGAGAGGTTTAGACCATAGCTGTAGCACAGTTTTCAGGGGGTTAGTCCTCTGTTCCTTCCCATCTCCTTAGGAGACTGCGGGTCTGTACCCGCTCTCACACCGCTGGGACATTTGTACGGAGGTGGGGGAAAGTAAGGGAGGTGCTGGAAAAGTGAGGATTCTAAGATATTTTAGACCAAATCTGCAAGGACAAATGGTGGTTGGGAGAAGTTATCATGGAGGTCTGGGCTGGATGCAGAAGAAAATGGAAAGTGAGAAACATCAGAGAAACATCACCTGTGAGTCACAAGATGTAACTGCACAGTAATCACTTTTATGTCTGCAGAGCCTGTATACACTGGTGTCTACCACTATATGGTCACTGTGTAGGTGTAGTATGCAGTCTGTAGAAGTAGATGTTCCATGGCAAGGCACTGAAGAAAAAAGAAGGTGGAAAAAAAATACATTGTAGAAGAAAAGTTCATATGATATCTCACTTGGACACAAAGTCCCGTCTGGAACAATGCTTTGCAGCGCCATGGTATATCTGGTTGGTCCTGTTGCTTGTTGGGTAGGGTGGTTATTCCTGATACATACTCCTTTGGGAAACACATAGTTCAGAGTTTCCAACTGAGTACCCTTGAGTGGACATGGATAACCATTAATGATTCAGCAAAGGTTCTGTGATGATGGTGGATCAGAGATTTTGGAAATCCATACTTGTGAAGGTTTCCCTGCTCAAAATGTCTTCCTATGGCGACCAATTTACAGAACAGATCAGTTTCAGATCGCACGAGCCTTTCTCTAGTCATAGGCACTATGGATAAATATATTGGTATGAAAATCACCATAATAAGAGTAAGGGACAATGGAAGGAAAAAAGTGAAGTGGTCGATTGAAATGTAACAGGAGATATATATGCCTGTCCAAACCATGTATAGTAGGTAAAGCCTTTCCATTGAGCACCTATCCCACAATTTTGGTGTGCGATCCTACCCACCTACAAGTATACAGTCTGTAGAACGTGTACAGCTGGTATATAATACTATATGGCAGTAATATTGGTCTTTGTATACTGATCTTTATTCTGTAATAGTATAGTGGTGTTAGTCACTATGTGGTGGTAATTTGTGGTTGTATTCTATCAGTATAATCGGGTCCTTATGTAGTAGCGTTATTGGTTATATTGGTCTTTGTATAGTGGGATTTGTTTAGTGGCAGTATGATGTATGGTAAGGTATTTGCTCCTTGCATTATCTAGTACCTGCATGACTGTTATTAACCCCTTACCACCAGAGCCAGTTTTGGCCTCTCTGACAGAGCCCCATTTTTGAAATCTGGCATGTGTCACTTTATGTCAGAATAACTTTTTGACACTTTAACCTATCCATGTAATTCAGAGATTGTTTTCTCGTGACACATTGTGCTTTAAGATAGTAAGAAATTTTGGTCCAAAAAATGCTTGTTTATTTGTGAAAATATCAAAGTATTGTGAAAAATTTTGAAAAATGTACCAATTTCAAACTTCAAAAATTTCTGCATGTAAGACAGATAGTTATTCCACTCAAAATAGTTTATAACTAGCATCTACCATATGTCTACTTTAGGCTAGCATCATGTTTTTAAATGTCTTTTTTTTTTTTTACGACATTAGGGGGCTTAGAAATTTATATTTAAATTTTTAAAATTTTTTCCCGAAAAATTTGCAATATACATTTTTTACGGACAGGTTC
>JAODAL010035088.1:0-43381 GCA_025379985.1 Phyllomedusa bahiana | reverse complement strand
GTTCAATTTGGTGTTGCTGGGGTGTTGGTGTGTGTGTGTTGAGTGTTGTGTGTGTGTGTTGGGGTTTTCGGGTGTGTGGGGGTTGTCCTGAGGTGTGTGTGTGTTTTGGTGTGTTGGTGCTGGTGTGTGTCTGGGGGTATTGTGGTGGTGTGTTGGTGTTGTGTGTGTGAGTGTGTGTGTGTGTCTGAGTGTTGTGTGTGGTGGTTTTGTGTCTGGGGTTTGTGTGTGTGTCTGAGTGTGTGTCTGTGTGCCTGTGTGCCTGAGTGTGTGCCTGAGTGTGTGCCTGAGTGTGTTTCTGTCTGTCTGAGTGTGTGTCTGAGTGTGTGTGTGTCTGAGTGTGTGTGTGTGTGTCTGAGTATGTGTGTGCCTGAGTGTGTGCCTGAGTGTGTGTCTGAGTGTGTGTCTGAGTGTGTGTCTGTGTGTCTGTGTGTCTGTGTGTCTAGTGTGTGGCTGAGTGTGTGTTGTCCTGTGTGCCTGATGTGTGCCTGATTTTGCCTGATGTGTGCTGGGTGCCTGATGTGTTCCTGTGGCCTGAGTGTGTGCCTGAGTGTGTGCCTGAGTGTCTGAATGTATGCCTGAGTGTGTGCCTGAGTGTGTGTGTGTCTGACTGTGTGTGTGTGTGTGTGTGTCTGAGTGTGTGTGTGCCTGAGTGTGTGCCTGAGTGTGTGTCTGAGTGTGTGTCTGAGTGTGTGTCTTTGTGCCTGAATGTGTGCCTGAGTGTGTGTGTGTCTGTGTGCCTGAGTGTGTGCCTGAGTGTGTGCCTGAGTGTGTGTCTGTGTGCCTGAGTGTGTGTCTGTGTGCCTGAGTGTGTGCCTGAGTGTGTGTCTGAATGTCTGAGTGTATGCCTGAGTGTGTGCCTGAGTGTGTGTGTGTCTGAGTGTGTGTCTGAGTGTGTGTCTGAGTGTGTGTCTGAGTGTGTGTCTGTGTGCCTGAGTGTGTGTCTGAGTGTGTGCGTGTGTGTCTGAGTGTGTGTGTGTCTGAGTGTGTGTGTCTGAGTGTGTGTGTGCCTGAGTGTGTGTCTGTGTGTCTGAGTGTGTGCCTGAGTGTGTGTCTGTGTGTCTGAGTGTGTGTCTGTGTGTCTGTGTGTGTGCCTGAGTGTGTGTCTGTGTGTCTGAGTGTGTGTCTGTGTGTCTGAGTGTGTGTCTGTGTGTCTGAGTGTGTGCCTGAATGTGTGTCTGTGTGTCTGAGTGTGTGTCTGTGTGTCTGAATGTGTACCTGAGTGTGTGTCTGTGTGTGTGCCTGAGTGTGTGTCTGTGTGTCTGAGTGTGTGTCTGTGTGCCTGAGTGTGTGTCTGTGTGTCTGTGTGTGTGTCTGTGTGTGTGTCTGAGTGTGTGCCTGAGTGTGTCTGTGTGTCTGTCTGTGTGCCTGAGTGTGTGTCTGAGTGTGTGTGTCTGAGTGTGTCTGAGTGTGTGTGTGCCTGAGTGTGTGTCTGTGTGCCTGAGTGTGTGTCTGTGTGTCTGAGTGTGTGTCTGTGTGTCTGAGTGTGTGTCTGTGTGTGTGCCTGAGTGTGTGTCTGTGTGTCTGAGTGTGTGTCTGTGTGCCTGAGTGTGTGTCTGAGTGTGTGCCTGAGTGTGTGTCTGAGTGTGTGTCTGAGTGTGTGTCTGAGTGTCTGAGTGTGTGTCTGAGTGTGTGTATGTGTGCCTGAGTGTGTGTATGTGTGCCTGAGTGTGTGTCTGTGTGCCTGAGTGTGTGTCTGTGTGTCTGAATGTGTACCTGAGTGTGTGTCTGTGTGTGTGCGCCTGAGTGTGTGCCTGAGTGTGTGTCTGTGTGCCTGAGTGTGTGTCTGAGTGTGTGTCTGAGTGTGTGTCTGAGTGTGTGTCTGTGTGTGTGCCTGAGTGTGTGCCTGAGTGTGTGTCTGTGTGCCTGAGTGTGTGTCTGTGTGTCTGTGTGTGTGTCTGAGTGTGTGCCTGAGTGTGTGCCTGAGTGTGTGTCTTTGTGCCTGAATGTGTGCCTGAGTGTGTGTCTGTGTGTCTGAGTGTGTGTCTGTGTGCCTGAGTGTGTGTCTGAGTGTGTGTATGTGTGCCGAGTGTGTGTATGTGTGCCTGAGTGTGTGTCTGTGTGCCTGAGTGTGTGTCTGTGTGTCTGAATGTGTACCTGAGTGTGTGTCTGTGTGTGTGCGCCTGAGTGTGTGCCTGAGTGTGTGTCTGTGTGCCTGAGTGTGTGCCTGAGTGTGTGTCTGAGTGTGTCTGAGTGTGTGTCTGAGTGTGTCTGTGTGCCTGAGTGTGTCTGTGTGCCTGAGTGTGTGTCTGTGTGTCTGAGTGTGTGTCTGTGTGCCTAGGGTTGCCTGAGTGTGTGTCCTGTGTGTCGAGTGTGGGTCTGAAGTGTGTGCCTGATGTCTGCCGAGTTGTGTGTGTGTTTTCCTGAGTGTGTGTCTGTGTGTCTGAGTGTGTGTGCCTGAGTGTGTGTCTGTGTGCCTGAGTGTGTGTCTGTGTGCCTGAGTGTGTGTCTGTGTGCCTGAGTGTGTGTCTGTGTGTCTGAGTGTGTGTCTGAGTGTGTGTCTGAGTGTGTGTCTGAGTGTGTGCCTGAGTGTGTGTCTGTGTGTCTGAGTGTGTGCCTGAGTGTGTGCCTGTGTGTCTGAGTGTGTCTGAGTGTGTGTCTGAGTGTGTGTCTGTGTGCCTGAGTGTGTGTCTGTGTGTGTGTCTGTGTGTGTGTCTGTGTGTGTGTCTGAGTGTGTGTCTGAGTGTGTGCCTGAGTGTGTCTGTGTGCCTAAATGTGTGTGCCTGAGTGTGTGTCTGTGTGTCTGAGTGTGTGTCTGAGTGTGTGTCTGTGTGTCTGAGTGTGTGTCTGTGTGCCTGAGTGTGTGTCTGTGTGCCTGAGTGTGTGTCTGAGTGCCTGAGTGTGTGTCTGTGTGCCTGAGTGTGTCTGTATGCCTGAGTGTGTCTGTGTGCCTGAGTGTGTGTCTGTGTGCCTGAGTGTGTGTCTCTGTGTGTCTGAGTGTGTGTCTGTGTGCCTGAGTGTGTGTCTGTGTGTGTGCCTGAGTGTGTGTCTGTGTGCCTGAGTGTGTGTCTGTGTGTCTGTGTGTGTGCCTGAGTGTGTGTCTGTGTGTCTGTGTGTGTGCCTGAGTGTGTGTCTGTGTGTCTGAGTGTGTGCCTGAGTGTCTGTCTGAGTGTGTGTGCCTGAGTGTGTGCCTGAGTGTGTGCCTGAGTGCCTGAGTGTGTGCCTGAGTGTGTGCCTGAGTGTGTGGCTGAGTGTGTGTGTCTGAGTGTGTGTCTGAGTGTGTGCCTGAGTGTCTGTCTGAGTGTGTGTGTCTGAGTGTGTGCCTGAGTGTCTGTCTGAGTGTGTGTGTGTGTGTCTGTCTGAGTGTGTGTGTCTGTCTGAGTGTGTGTGTCTGTCTGAGTGTGTCTGAGTATGTGTGTGTCTGAGTATGTGTGTGTCTGAGTATGTGTGTGTCTGAGCGTGTGTGTGTCTGAGCGTGTGTGTGTCTGAGCGTGTGTGTGTGTGAGTGTGTTTCTGAGTGTGTGTGTCTGAGTGTGTCTGAGTATGTGTGTGTCTGAGTGTGTGTCTGAATGTGTGTGTCTGTCTGAGTGTGTCTGAGTATGTGTGTGTCTGGTATGGTGTGATCTGAAGTGTGGTGTCTGAGTGTGTGGCCTGACCTCTGTGTGGGTGGTGTCTGAACATATATGTTTCACACTGCGTTAAATTGCTGGGCCATTTCTACCGTATTTGCTATCAATACGCCAGACATGCACACTCGCAATAAGGTAATTCATAGCTCTCCAGAGAGCTATGGATTACATGTCAATTGTTGCACAGGGGGAGCAGCGCGTGGTTCCAAAACACACAGCGTATTGCAGTGTGTACCATCTCGCCGCAATAAGCCATGTGAACTTAGCCAAAGGGCCCGGGCCCCGGATGTCTTGGGACCCTAGCAACACCCCTGGGCGCAGCTTTCGCTTAAAATTGGGTGAAACCGTGCGCTCCGACATGGCGAGCTTCATACATGTCGCCCATAATCTTCATGAATGTGAACTGTACTGAATGCATGTATGTCTGTGTATACATCTGTGTGTATATAGTGTATGTATATGTGTGTGTATATAGTGTATGTATATGTCTGTGTATACATGTGTGTGTATGTATATTTCTGTGTGTACGTGTGTGTATGTATATGTGTATGTACATGTGTGTATATATGTATGTGTATGTATATATGTGTGTGTGTATATAGTGTATGTATATAGTGCACGTATGTCTCTGTATACATGTGTGTGTATGTACAGTATATGTGTGTATATATGTATGTTTGTGTATACATGTGTGTGTTTGTATATGTGTGTATGTATATATGTATGTAAATGTGTATGTCCTGTATATATGTGTGCTCATATATATGTGTGTATATATTTCTGTATCCACACACATATCCACAATATCGCCTCATTCACAACACTAAAACATAATCCTGCCCTGTGTGTCCCGTAGAGATGTAAACTACAACCTGATGATGAATTATATTTGAATATAATTTTTTTTATACCTGTCATTTTTCAGGGTTTCGTATGCTTTTAGCAAGCTGCTGAAGCCAGACTAAGGGTAAGTTCACACGGCTTATTTTGGGGTGCATTTCGCCACGTATTTGGAGCATACTGCGCTCTAATACGAGGGAAATGCGCCCCAATTATTACGGTAATCCACAGTTCTCATAGAGAACTATGGATTACGCCTCTTCTCCCCGATTGTATTGTACGCACAGGGAGATAATTGTCATGTCATATATTCGCGCGTAATGCATGTCTATGGGGCCGGCGGGCTGCCCCCCCCCCCCCCCCACGTTGCGGGAGTACGTTCCGATCAGCGCGACTCCCGCAGACCCCGCAATTAAGCCGTGTGAACATACCCTAAGAACATACCCCGCAATTTTTCAGTAATTTCTAGCCCAGAGAGCTATGAATTATTCCTTCTCCCCTGGTTTTAAAATACGATCGTATTGTACACTGGGGGGGAAGAAGGACGGGTCCTTTTTTGCGGCGTTATTTTCCAGATAATGGAATAAATGGGGCTGGCCCCCCACGTGCTTTAGAAGTACACGAACACGCTTATTTCCCAAAAACCAGAGCGTACGGGGGGTGTACTGTCCTAAGGGTAGTCACACAGCGTATAGGGATGTCCCTGGCGTACCGTATCCCTTGTTGGAATCGTGTTTCTCCACTTTTAATTTCACCCGCACCCCGGGGCCCACCTCCCATCCATTTTCATTTTTTCCCCCCCAAAAGAAGTCCCGTCACTTATTTTTACGGGCGGTTCTGTGTGCAGGGAAAAAACAACAGCTAATCCACACTCCCCCGCTTGATTTTACCATATTTCGGGGTGTACTTTGGGGCTTTAAAGCGGGTTTTTATCCCCCACAAATACGCTGTTATGTTAACACCACGTAATGTGGGGTCGTACTACCTTTTGGTTGTGTTCAAACGCCCAGTAGACTGACATTATGGTAATTCATACTCTCATTGGACCCATGTTACCTGTTCTGGGGAGAAAAAATATATGAAGCTTCGAGGTGTCCCTGACACATTTTTTCCTTATAAAAACATACCAGTTCACAAGGGGGGCGGGAAAAATGCAGTGTGAACGCAGCCCTACTAGAAAATGTAACAAAAAGGGCCCGGGGCCCGGGTGTTTTGGGACCCAGCAACGCCCCTGTTTTTGGGTTAACTTTGCCCTTAAACTGTAAGTTTTGGGGTAAACGTTTTGGATACCTTCCCAAAGCTCTCACAATATTGGGTAGGAATTTTGGCCATTCTTCCTGACAAACTGGTATAACGGCCATTTTGAGGTCGCCTTGCTCCACCTGCCTTTTTAGTTTTTCCCCAAAAAAGTTTTGTGATGGCCCCCCCAAAAACTTGACTTGGTAATGCTTAAGCCACTTTGAAACCTTTTGGAGTCACTTTGGATCTTGTTCCATTTGGGAAGACCCATGTCCGCCCAAGCTTTAATTTTCTGGCTGATGACCTAAAGATTGAATCCTTTTTATTCCAGATGAAGGGGAAAATTCCTTGTTTTTTGAAGGGGGTTTTACATGAAAGAATTTTTCATTCCCAATCCCAAAATTGCCATCAGACTGGATCCAGATGTTTTACACGGCTACATAAGTATTAATATTATCCAATATTGAGTAGTTATCTAAGCCTCAACTTTCTCCAGACGAAGGGAATGACACCTTGTCTTTTGTGAGGTTCTTACATGAAATAGGCTTTCACCATACTTTTTGTAGGGACCATTTATATACTTATATTAATTAATCATGTCTCCAAGGAGCCGTCTTTTCTTAAGACTAAAAAAGTTTAATTTTTTTAACCTCTCATCATAATGAAGCTGCTCCGTTACCCTTACTAGCTTGGTTGCTCGTCATTGCACTTTCTCGAGCTCCATTACATCCCTTCTATAAATTGGAGCCCCAAAAATGAACGCATTTCCAATGAGGCCCCACCCAAGTTATTAGCTTTAAAATTTTCATCCGTCCCCTGAATCCAGCCCCTTTTAATGCATTCCCTTTTCCTGCCCGGCCTTAGGGGGTTGATTGACATTGAAAAGCTGTTCTGTAGTCTATGACAAGTAAAACCCCAAACCTTCTCAACAACGATTCTTTCCCGTTTTTTTCCCCCATAAAAAACATATGATGCCTGCAGGTATTATTTCCAAGTTCAAACTTTACATTTATCCAATTGAATCTCATTTTTCCCAATGGAAGCCCAAACCTCAGTGAACCAGGAAACTGCTTGCAATTTTTGAAAAGCTTCCACAGACTACACTAGTTTATATCAAACTGCAAAAACATGCCATTAAAAGCCCTACCCTTAAAACATTATAAATAATTTAACAAAAAAAGGGCCCGGAATCATTCAGAGTGGGAAACATTTACCCCCCACTCCTGATACTTTTCCCTAGCCCTTCTTTAATCCAAATTCAGATGTTATTTCTGACCCAATAGACCTTAGAGGGGTAGTGTCAAACGCCTTTTCAAAGTCTAAAAACACATATGCACGCCGCTCCCTTTCCAGACTTCAACCACCCCTTTTATAAAAACAGACAGGGTTTGTCGACAATTCTGTCCTTTGTAAAACCAGCTGCCAACAAAATACTTTTGTTATTCAGCTACAATTCATGTATTATCCCTTTTTAAGACCTAAACAGTTTTTCCCGCTGGATGTTAAACTTGCTGGCTTATAATTACCTGGACAATACCTAGAACCCTTTTTGAAGATGGGAACCCCATTTGCCATCCACCAGTCACCACAATGATTAGTTTTTAAAATGTAGGCAAAGGTAAATGAATACAATTACCAATTATATTGCTGTTTTGATTTTTCTTTGTTCGGGAGATAAAGATGATTTTATCTACTGCTAGTGTACACAAGCTTCTCTAGGTTACCGAACACCTAATCCTGCTCTTATCTGATTGCTCTAAGCAGCCATCCAACCACAGTGAGTCACTCCCTGCTGTGTATTATGTATAGCACATAAGCTTTATTTAACTTAATGACAAATTTTAAGCCTTAGAGCTCTGTAGCCTTGTGCACTACAAATTATAACTCTCAATGTGTTTCTAAAAAGTTTGACTCACTGGACAGGACCAAAAGCAATGAAATATTAGGAACAAGCTGGTGAAAATGTACTTTTTTGCTTTAACAGCAACATCTAACATGTCTCCCACCGCAGGTCCCGACACATTCTCCCACCATCTAGCCAACCCACAGTGTCTCCCTTCATAATCAGGGGGAGAGCAAAGATACCAGTAGAAAATGGAGATACTTCCCTGAAGATCAGGTTGGCAGAAAGTTTGAGAACTAGAGTGTTATCCCAGTTTAGGTTACTGAGTGTCCTACAGACTCCTGTTACATCTTTGAGCTTGCAGGAAATGAAAGAAATAAGACCATACAAAGTCAAATTTTATATACACCCTGTTGAAAGAGAGGGTCTGTTGGACTTCCGGTTCTAGCGCTAGCGCAGGAGGATGTAGGCTGCAGCGGCTCCGCTGCACCCGCCAGCACAGACACTCACTAGCTGCTGATAGCAGCGCAAACCGGCCGTTCGAACCACCTGTAGACTGTCCACAGACTCGCAGCGGTCCTCCCAAATGGAAAGGTACCTCCTGTGCAGTACGCAGAAGCCCGGAGCCGCCAGAGACCTGCCGCGCATGGTAGCTAAAATGGCGCTGGCTCCTCACTCACAGCCTGCGAAACAGCCTGCGGACACAGAGGGTGAGCACAATAATGTAGGGGAACACTCAGAGGCCCCAGCTACACCTAGCAGTCGTCCTTCTGACCTCAATGTGCCTCCACATGACAGTAATATATTACAGGCTATTGACCACAAGCGTCTGGCGACAGAAGTAGCCAGGCAGATCGCAACTGACCTGCAGGCCACCCTGGAAATGACTGTACAAGTTTCCCTATCAAAAATTCAGAAGGAAGTACAAGCACATTCTTCTAGGCTTGAAGAGCTTGAGTTGAGAGTTAATGCTGTAGAGACGGACAATAGCACTCTAAACGCGAAGTTAAAATTATGTGCTAAAGCCCAACTTGCACAACAACAACGCATCGAGGCCTTAGAAAATCGCTCCAGATGGAGCAATCTAAGGCTAGTGGGGCTTCCTTTAAACAGAAAGACCTACAGGACTTGGTTCAAGATGAGTTACCCAAGGTACTCAGCATTCGCCATAGCTACTGCATCAAGCGGAAACAGGTCCTACACAGAATGCTGGGTCTCGATCCAGACCAAAAAACTGCACGGTGATAATGAAATTTCTGGACTTCAACGACAGAGGTGCTGAGAGCGCACCACAAATTGGGCGCACCCCTACTTATAAGGGATCACAAGGTGTTGCTTTTTGAGGATTTCTCAGCAGATGTATTTCAAAGGCGTAGAGCCTTCAGCAAGATTTGCACATCACTTTTCTGGCAACTCTCAAGGTACTAGACCCTAACGGACCCCTCACATTCTTCACCTCCCCTGCACACGCAGAGTCTGATCTGCGGAACTCACTGGAAGTTGTGTTCTCTCTATCTTCCCAGTCTTCTCTGAGCACCATTGTGGAATCCACGTCAGAAGATTCCAAAAAGAGATCTAAGGACGTTCCCTGGACCCTGTCGTCATCTGCACACTCGCCCAAAGAACGCCGACCAACAAAAGGAATCTGCAATCTGACCTAACTCAAGATTGATGTCCAACTTGTCCATGTCCAACAGGTATACACTCGGGGGTCTTTGTGAGTATAAAAGGCTCAACAGACTTATGCACATGATTAATTAGGAAAAAAAGGGCATTCAGTCTCCTTTCGCATGTGCAACGAACACCTTTAGTCGGGTACAACACCTAAGTTTTGGCTAAATGTTGGCGGAGTGGGGTGGCTTTTTAGGATTTCTCCTCTTGTCGGTAGAAAAAAGGAAGTCACAGCAATGCAATGAAAGGGATAGCGACTCTTTTGCCTCCCTTTTGCGTTTTGTTACAATTTGTTAGGTTGCACAAGTTTTTGTATTTCTTAAGGTTAATAATATGTATGTTACTATCGATGCATGGTACTCTCACTGTGACAACATCATTACCTCACTGACACCCGAGACCTATGCAGTGTCACGTACTTTGGGACACAGGGTTGCCCTTTACATAAAGCTCATTCAGATGGGCCTTTATTATGAGGATCATTTCTTGGAATATAAAGGGGCTCCGCTCCCCAAACAAGCTTACAAAGGTGCTCCGTCATCTTAAAAAGCTTCACCCCGATGTAGTTTTTCTTCAAGAATCACATTTAAAAGTAGATGAAATCAAACGGTTGGAGAAACAGTGGGTGGGACATGCCTTTGGGTCACCGTCAGAAAAGGGCAGAGCTGGAGTTGTTACTCTTATTCATAAAAATTTCCCTTTTGAATAGTCTCACCTAGTCATGATGAAGAGGGGAGATTTTCGCCCCTGGTTATTACCTGGAGGAGGGGGGGGGATCTGAGTCTTTTTAACGTTTATGGGCCTAACGGACAAAATGGTCTACTCTTCCAGGAACTAGAGGAGAGGATTCTGGGGGACTAGGGCCCATGCCAGATTGTGGGGAGAGACATGAACTCTGTTCTGGATCCCTTGGAGGACAGAAAGCGAGGATCATCACTCCGGAGATTCGGGGAGACGGCTCCTTGGGCAGAAAACAAAGTTTTCCGACATCTACTAGAAACTGCCAGCCTACACGACTGTTGGAGGGAGGGAAACCCTGATGGCAGAGATTATACCTATTTCTCACCAGTTCATCAGTCATGATCCCATTTGGACTACTTGCTGGTCTCTGACGGTCTCCAGAGCAGGGTTGAACAGTCCCAAATCCTAGATATGGCCATATCAGAACATTCCCCGATTTCTCTAGATATAGCTGAAACGTTCCCGAAGGGATCAGATTTTATCTGGAGGTTCCCCCCCCCCCCTACCTGGCTATAACTGACCAATTTGCTGACTTAATCAGGGAGTGGTGGACGGAGTACGCCTCTAATAATGAGGGGGACCGCACTGACCCCTTACTGTATTGGGCCACTTCCAAGGTGGTTTTGAGGGGCAGGATAATAGCTTATATATCCCTTTACAAACATAAACTAACCGCCTCCTACATCTCGGCCTCAGACAGGGTGAGAGATCTATAGGACCTTTCAGATAACTAACTTAGTATCAGGTTACTTTGGGAGAATGCCAAAGGAGAATTGGAGCTCTGGGCTGAGCGTAGAGAGGCAGTTCACAGATCATACATGCATTCTTCCCTCTTCAGCTATGGGAATAAAGCAGGAAAGATCCTTTCCAGACTCCTTATAGGTACCTAAAACCGTCCCATATCACAGCCATTCGAACCCTGGAGGGAGTCGCTACTACTGATCCACCTCAAATAAATGACTCGCTCAGACATTTTTACGCCTCTTTATACTCCACAGAAGAATATAGGAATAGGGAAGACAGTAAAAACTACCTCTCTAAAGTCAACCTGCCACAGTTGTCAGCCTCTCAAAGAGATAATTTAAATATGGAGATATCCAAGATAGAAGTTAGGTCAGCTATCCGCCATCTGAAGTTGGGGAAGGCCCCGGGCCCTGACGGGTTCTTGGGAGAGATATACCATATTTTGATAGACCAGGTGACCTTGGTCCTTATACATTCTTACAATTCTATTCTAAAGAAGGTCACATATGGCCAGATTCCAAAAATGCCTTTATCAAGGTCATACCAAAAAAGGAGCAAGGATCCCTCCTCTCCACCTCTTACAGACCTATATCTTATTGATACAGATCAAAAGATTTTTTCTAAGATAATGGCTGACCGACTGGCAGAAGTTATGCCGTTCTTAACTGGCCCTTCAGAAAAAGGGTACTAGAAAGGGTCAGGCGCTACCCTATTCCCGGAGAACATACAGTCTTGGTGGCCTTAGATGCGGAAAAGGCCTTTGACGATGGGAATGGCTCTGGCTTGTGCTAGATGCAGTAGGAGTAACTGGAACTTTTAGGACATTTCTGTCAGCTATATTCACTAATCCTGTAGCACGAGTGCACACTCCGGGCTTCATCTCTTCACCAATCCATCTTCAGAAGGGGACTAGGCAGGGGTGTCCTCTATCACCCCTCCTTTTTGATCTGGCCCTGGAACCCCTGGCAAGACATTTGGAGGACTCTGACCTCTTTGATGGGGTTGAAATAAGAAACAGGGAGGTAAAAATTGCCTTCTTTGCGGACGACTTGATCCTGCTTATGTCGGATCCCATCACCCATCTACCTCCGAGTTTTTGAAGAACTCAATGTATTCGGTTCACTGTCGGGATATAAAGTAAACGCATCCAAAATTTAACTTCTAGACATTGGCTCTAGAATCTCAAAGACACAATTGAATGACCTGGACCTAGTCCAGTCCAGATACCATTTATAAACTAAACTTCCCCCCCAATTCTCAACAAAATCTCTCAGGATTTGAACCGCTGGAAATCTCTACCGCTATCTATCGCGGGTAGATGTCACGCCATAAAAATTATTAGTTTTCCAAAAATATTATATCCTCTACAAAATCTCCCTATTCTCTTGAGACACTCCAACGTGAACAGGATTAATTCCTCTTTCTCTGGATTTATTTGGGCAGGAAGGAAACCTCGTATTGCATTGAAAAAACTGATGTTACCACCCTTGAGAGGAGGTTTGAACTTTCTGGATATTAGGGGCTACAACTTGGCCTGTTTGGCCAGACGTGTTATATTGGACGTGGGGACTGAGTCGCTTCTCCAATTAGGACCTAGAGAGGGAATTAATTGTTCCTTGGCACCCTTAAGTCGTTTTCCATACTAAATTCTCCAATCTCGTTTTTCCTCTGGGTTTGGAAGGAGATACGCAAGAAATAGGGACTCTCCATCACATTGTCCAGAGGCATGCATATGTGGGACAACCCTGATTTCTCTCTGGGGGGAGACAATCCAATGTTTCGTAAATGGAGAGAAAAGGGACTGGAAATGGCGGGTTACCTCAAGCATATAGATTTGAAGCTATGGCTTGCCCCCTCAGAGATGCTGGTCAAGTTCTCCCTTCCTGACTCGCATGTTCTAGCTGCCTACCAGCTTTATTACTTTTGCACCAATAGATTAAGAGACGTTTCGAAGGAAAATTCCCCCAACACCTTTGATGCTTTTCTTGAATCTAACAAGGGCGTCTGCAGTTTGTTGGGGCTTTATGACACCATGAGAGTTTGGAACCTGACAAATACAGAACCCCACACACTTCGATTTTGAAAGAATCGCCTGCATGATGACCAAATTTCAGACAGGATCCTGAAAGGTCTTGCGGCTATTCGTAAACATGCCATATGTGAAAGATGGAGGGAATCCTACCTCAAAATTATACACAATGCCATCTACGGTTTTAATATACCTCCCTCTCAGAAATTCCCTGATAGGATGCAGCACTGTCTGAAATGCAGGACCTTCAAGACAGAGTTATGGCATGGGCTCTGGGAATGTGACCCTATACAAAAATTCTGGGATGACTTTGTTTCAAATATAAACCTACATTTTTGTATCTCCTTGGACAAGCATTATGACCTATTAGTGTTCCACTGCCTTAGGCCTCCTGGCATAGACGTGGATCAGAGAAGCGACATTGAAGGGGACATGAATACTCCTTGACTCCCGGGAATAATACACATAGCCCTACTTGTGGCAAAATGTTGCTTGCTCAAGTTTTGGCTTAAACCTTCTCTTCCGCCACTGTCACAGTTGGTGGGGCAGTTGAAAAAGTACCTTATCGCTGATAAAATAGAAATGGAAAGATAAAAAGAGGCACGTACTCCGAGTTTTTACTACCCCGCAGTGAGAGCACTGCTTCCAACTTACTCATCGAGCAGTAATGACCTCTAGCCACCAAGAAACGTGCTACAAGATTTTATCTAGCTGGTATAGGGTGCTGACGGTTCTTCATTGTAACGGGTTCGGTGGATTAGCTGGACCACCGCAAGCGATGATAGTTAAGCCACGCCAGAGAGCGCAGTCTATGTAGACCCCCGGTATTCACCAGAGCCTGCCGCAAAGCGGGATGGACTTGCTGCGGCGTGAGGCTACCAGGTCGCTACCCCTGACGTGACTTGCTTGCGATGGCTCCCGGGGTACTGCGTGGTACAAAATTGTAATCCAGAGACGTAGTCGGGGGCAGGCAGGAGGTCAGGACAGGCGGCAGCGGTTGATGGTCAGAGATGGGCAGACGGTCAGGGCAGGCGGCAAACAGGCAAGGTCAGGAAACGTAGCGGAACGGACTGGTACACGGGTAATCAATACAGAACTCCAACACTCTCAAGACTTACTAACGCACACCAACAATCTGGCAGAGAGTGCAGGGGGCGCGTACAAAATATAGGACCAGCAGCCGGTAATTAGCAAATTACCGGTGCACTGGCCCTTTAAATCCAGACCAGCGGTTGCGCGCGCGCCCTAAGCAGCGAGGACGCGCGCGGGGGCCGGGACGGGATGGGCAGAAGCAGGAAGCACAGGAGCGAGGACTGGTAAGTAACCGGGCGACGGAGCATGGGGAGCATGGGGATGGTCGTGGGCGGCCGTGGGGGGCGACGGCACCCGGGCCAGCCCCCATGACAGTACTCCCCCCTTTAAGTCTCTCCCTCTTTTTACGGAATTTGGAGAGGAGGTCAGGCGACAGGTTGGCCTCAGGTTCCCACAAACGCTCCTCCGGCCCGAAGCCCTTCCAATCAATAAGAAAGAACCGCTTCCCCCTCACTGTTTTTTCCACCAATACCTCCTTGACCTCAAGATTTATCAGAGTTGGCCACAGGAAAGGCGAAACGGGTCCACGGGAGAAGAGATTCGGGCACCACCGGTTTGAGGAGAGAAACATGGAAGGCGTTCGGGATTCGCAGAGTAGGAGGCAAGCGGAGCTTGTAGGATACCGGGTTCAGTTGCCGAAGAACAACAAAAGGGCCCAAATACTTAGGGTCCAACTTATAACTGGGCACCTTAAAGTGAATATATTTAGCGGACAACCAAACTCTATCACCCGGCTTAAATAGGGGCGGAGGTCTACAGTACCTGTCGGCCTGGACTTTGGTGCGGGGCAGCGGCCCATAGAAGGGGGGCCTGTCTGGGGGACTTGCCAGAGGGGCCTTGATGTCCCATACTTGGGCATCCACGGCAGGGACGTGACACGGGTAGGCAGGGGAGAGGCGGCAGGGATGTACCCCAAACCAACAAAAAAAGGAGAGGCTCCAGGGGAAACTCCGGTCAGGAATTATACGAAAATTCTGCCCAGGGGAGGTCAGACCAGTTTTCCTGACAGGCGGATACAAAATTACATAGATAGGTACCTAAAACTTGGTTGACCCTCTCTACCTGCCCATTGGTTTGAGGGTGGTATGCAGACGAGAAGTCTAGCTGAACCTGCAACTGAGCCTGAGCACACAGAGCCCGCCAGAATTTCGACACACACTGGACCCCCCTATCCGAGACGACATGCAATGGGAGCCCGTGTAGCCGAAAAATGTGGTGGAAGAAGTGCTGGGCCAGCTGGGGGGCAGAGGGTAATCCGGGCAGAGGAACAAAGTGAGCCATCTTTGAAAATCTATCAGTCACCACCCAGATGACCGTGTTTCCAGAGGAGGCCGGGAGGTCAGTAACAAAGTCCATGGCTTTATGGGACCAAGGTCTTTCTGGCACCGGGAGAGGCTGAAGCAGACCCGCGTGTCGGAGACGAGGGACTTTATTACGGGCACAGGAGGTACACGCCAGGACAAACTCTCGAACATCTTGAGCGAGAGTGGGCCACCAATAACTCCAGGATGACCCGCTGTTCGTGAGGCATGTCCCCATTTCAGGATACAAGGCCGCATGGCAGGGCATACGTAGTCTTCCGGGAGGCATATGTTGAAGGCCCCACGGGGCCGCCGTGAGGAGACGTTCAGGAGGAATTATGTGCTGCAGAGGCAGCTCCAAGCCCACTGTGTCCGAGGATCTAGAGAGGGCATCTGCTCTGATGTTTCTTCCCAGCTGGCCGAAAGTGGAGAAAAATCAAAGCGGGTGAAAAAATGTGACCACCTGGCTTGCCGTGGGTTCAGTTGTTGGGCCAGACTGCAGATAGAGAAGATTTTGTGATCTGTAAATATTTTCGATGGGGTGGCGAGCTTCCTCCAGCAAGTGCCGCCATTCTTCTAAGGCTAACTTAATGGCCAGTAATTCGCTATCACCAATAGTATAATTCTTTTCAGCTGGGGTGAAGGTTTTTGAGAAGAAGCCGCAAGTATGTAGTTTCCCAGAGGAGGTCTTCTGTAGGAGGACAGCGCCTGCACCTACTGAGGAGGCGTCCACCTCTAGGACGAACGGACGCTGTGGGTCCGGGTGAGACAGAACAGGAGCAGAAGCAAATGCTGACTTAAGACGGTCAAAAGATTCTTTGGATTCTGGACGCCAGGATTTGGGGTTGGCAGTTTTCTTCGTAAGGGCCACCAGCTGGGCCACCAGTGTGGAGAAATGAGGGATGAACTGTCTGTAATAATTCGCAAACCCCAGAAAACATTGGATAGAGCGAAGGCCCACTGGTCAAGGCCACTGTAGGATTGCAAACAGCTTATAGGGATCCATCTGGAGACCCTGATCCAAGACGATGTACCCTAGGAAGGGCAGCGAGGTGAGTTCAAACAGGCATTTCTCCAGTTTGGCATATAACTGGTGGTCGCGAAGACGTTTTTAGCACCCGGGGGACGTTGGTGGGGGTGAGTTTCCGGATCAGGAGAGGAGATTAAGGGTGTCGTCAAGGTAGACGATTACACAAACGTAGAGGAGATCGCGGAAGATCTCATTGACGAAGTTCTGGAACACCGCCGGAGCATTGCAGAGGCAAAATGGCATGACGAGATATTCAAAATGGCCATCTCGGGTATTAAAGGCCTTCTTCCATTCGTCACCTTCACGGATACGAATCAAGTTGTATGCACCACGTAAGTCCAACTTGGAATAAATTTATGCGCCACGTAGGCGATCAAAAAGCTCTGAGATCAGAGGCAGGAGGTATCGATTTTTATAGGGATTTTTTTAAGTCCCCAATAATCGATACAGGGCCGGAGAGTACCATCTTTCTTTTCAACAAAGAAGAAACCGGCCCCCGCAGGCAAGGAAGACTTGCGTATGAAGCCTTTGCGGAGATTCTCCTGGATATATTCTGACCTGGCCTTAGTCTCCGGGACAGAAAGAGGGTAGACTCTGCCTCGGGGAGGAGTACTACCGGGTTGCAGATCAAAAGGACAGTCGAACGGCCAATGCGGGGGAAGAGTTTCGGCCTGTCTTTCGGAGAAGACGTCGGCTAGATCCTGATACGGAGTGGGCAGACCCGGCAGAGGCTTCGTAGACTTTACAGAGGCGGGCCGTAGAACTGGACGGAGAACAGGCAGGCATCGCGAGTGGCAAGCGGAACCCCAACGGATAATTTCAGCCATGTTCCAATCTAAGGTCGGAGCATGGTCTTTTCAACCAAGGGAGCCCAGAGGATTTCAGAGGAGGAGCGAGGCAGAACGAGAAGTCTCAAAGTCTCCTTGTTAAGCGCCCAATCTGCAAGGTGAGAGGCGCAGTGCAGAACCAAATAGCGTCCTTTAGGCATCCGCCACTGACGGAGGAGACGAACATGGGTTTCTGTAGAGGGGTCACCGGGAGACAAAGCTTGGACACCAGAGCTTGGCTGACAAATTTCCAACGGACCACGAATCAAGGAAGGCGGTGGCTTGAAAGGTGCTGTCCGGCGACACTCCACAGGGTATGGGAATGGTCAGGCGGGGAGAGGCCGCACGCTCCTAGAGATGCCTCCCCTGCGAGCCCTAGGTGCGAGAGTGAGCCTAGGCGCACCGGACAGACCACAATGAAGTGGACAGAACCGCCACAGTAGAAGCACAGCCTCTGACGACGCTGCAAGCTGGGTCAGGTGGATTCTCTCGACCTGCATGGGTTCATCCTCAGGAACCATTGGCGGAGGAGGTGGAGGTCGTTGGAAAACGGGAGCCAGACGAGGTAGCCGGCGTGGTCAGGCGCCCTCTCATTGGGGGCGGAGCTCTTGCTGTCTCTCGGCAAACCGAATGTCAATTCTGGAGGCCAACCGAATCAGTTCGTCCAGAGCGGATGGCAGGTCCCGACCAGCGAGCTCATTTTTAATGCGCCCAGAAAGGCCTTGCCAGAAGATCGCCACCAAAGCCTCATTATTCCAGTCCAGCTCGGAGGCTATGGTGTGGAACTGCACGGAATACTGACCCACAGTAGAGTCACCCTGACAGAGACAGAGCAGAGCTGCGGCAGCGGAGGAGGTGCGGCCAGGTTCCTTGAAGACGGTGCGGAACCCCTGGAGGAAGGTTTGCAAATTCACCGTCAAAGGATCTCCTCGGTCCCATAGCGGGGTGGCCCAGGCTAAGGCTTCCCCCGATAAGAGGCTAATTATGAAGGCCACCTTAGCCCGCTCAGTAGGGAATTGGTGCCCCAACATCTCAATGTGGATGGAGCATTGACTGATGAAGTCACGACACTTCTTGGGGTCACCGTCATAGCGTGAGGGAAGCGGCAGATGCAAAGATGGTCCCGGTGCAGGAGCAGGTAGAGCCATGGCTGCAGGAGCAACTGGTGCAGGCGTGGCGGTAGCAGCCGCAGGCAGAGTTAGACGGGCCGCAATGTATTGCATCATGGCCGTGAGCCGGCCTATACGCTGGCTCTGCTGGGCGACAGTCGTCGTGACGTCCCGGAGATCGGGTAAGGGTACCCTGGCGGA
This sequence comes from Phyllomedusa bahiana, assembly GCA_025379985.1. Classification (NCBI taxonomy): domain Eukaryota; kingdom Metazoa; phylum Chordata; class Amphibia; order Anura; family Hylidae; genus Phyllomedusa; species Phyllomedusa bahiana. The sequence goes on along the minus strand of JAODAL010035088.1, from coordinate 25,148 downwards.
ATCCATGGCCAGATTGTACTGTGACGGGTTCCAGAGATTCGCTGGACCACCGCAAGCAATGATAGTTAAGCCACGCCAGGGAGCGCAGTCTAAGTAGCCCCCGGTATTCACCAGAGCCCGCCGCAAAGCTGGATGGACTTGCTGCGGCGTGAGGCTACCAGGTCGCTACCCCTGACGTGACTTGCTTGCGATGGTGGCCGGGGTAATGCGTGGTACAAAATCGTAATCCAGAGATGTAGTCGGGGAGAGGCAGGAGGTCAGGACAGGCAGCAGAGGTTCGTAGTCAGAGACGGGCAGACGGTCAGGGCAGGCACGGTCAGGAAACGTAGCGGAAAGGACTGGTACATGGGTAATCAATACGGAACTCCAATACTCTCAAGACTTACTAATGCACACCAACAATCTGGCAGAGAGTGCAGGGGGCGTGTACAATATATAGGACCAGCAGCCGGCACTTAGCAAATTACCGGTGCACTGGCCCTTTAAATCCAGACCAGCCGTCGCGCGCACGCCCTAAGCAGCGGGGACGCGCGTGGAGGCCAGGATGGGCAGAAGCAGGAAGCACAGGAGCGTGGACTGGTAAGTAACCTGGCGCAGGAGCATGGGGAGCAGGGGGATGGTCGCAGGCGGCTGCGGCACCCGCGCTGGACCCGCTGCGAGCAGGAGGGCGGCCACGGGGGGCGACGGCACCCGCGCTAGCCCCCATGATATTCATAAATGGTTCCCAGCAGTTCCTTAACATTTGTTGGAGGTGTGGAACATATGAGGGCACCATGGTACATATTTGGTGGGAGTCTCCGTTGACCAGAGGCTTCTGGAGGTCAGTCCTGAAAACCATCAAAGTGGTCACAGATGTTTTGGTTCCTGACTCCCCAGAGACTATGCTGCTCTTTATGTCAGTCTCTAAATATAAAAAAATCTATTCTCAGGCATTTGATTCAGGCTGCTAAAACGGTCATACCCAGGAGATGGAAATCTTCTACTCCCCTATCTATTGAGGACTGGTATTTAGAAATCAACTTCATTTGTAGAATGGAGAAATTGATGGCTCATTCCCCCACTCAGCTACATCGCTTCAATAAAACATGGTTCTACTGGTTTCCTCATATCTTATAACTTAAGGCAAGACCTATAAGTGTGAAACGCGCTTTTCGTGTTGGACTGGGATCTGCTTGGGTGTTTTTCTGCAGTTAGGTGGCCACCTTCAGGTACCGAGTAGCTATGGCTCCCTATAGTACCGTTGTGACCTGCTTTAGATCTGTATGTTATTTTGCCCCTCATCCTTCCTCCACCCCTTTTTTTTTTATTTCTGGTGTAAGCTGCTTTCCAGCATCTGCTTGATGAGCAATCGGTTATCCTGAACACAAATACCTGCATGTTTAACTTGCAAGATTTATTACTTGTATTTGATAGGGTTGAACTGTCCTGCGGATGGTTCCTGTCATTTTGAATTTATTGCGGTGTAATGTCTCTGTACATGCTTTGTATATGTCTCTCAATAAACATCTCTCTTGAATGTGAAAAAAAAATAAGTAAGTAAAACACAAACACAAAAAGTAAGATAAAAACACGCACACCACCCTTTTCCCTGTTACAAACAAAAATAAAGTACGAATTATTTGTATCAGCACGTGCGTAACTAGCTAACCTATATATCTGTTATATTATTTAACCCGCACAGTGAACTCGTTTTTTTTTTTTTGTTTTTTTTACAGAGTTGCGAATTTTCATTCATCCTTCAGCACATAAAGGAGAACACCAGTTCATCCCACACAAAAAAACCTTACAAAGCTCTGTTTGTGTAAAAATAAAAAAAGTTATGGCTATCAGAATATAACGATGAATAAATAAAAAAAAAAAGCTTCAACATAAAAAAACCTGTATAAATTGGGTATCACCATAATTGTATTGAACTAACTTGTCACGTATGGTGAGCACTGTTAAAAACAAAAAACAAATTAGGATTGCACTATTTTCTTCACCCTGGCTTCAAAATATTGATTTAACAGAGATAAAAAAAGCCTTGTCCTCCAAAAATTATACCAATAAAACGTCAACCCATAAAAAGACCATACACACCTCCGTAAATGTGATGCAAAAACGTATTTTCCTTTTTGAATAAAAGTGTTTTTATTGCGTAAAAGCAGTAAAACATAACAAAAATATACAAATTGGGTATCGCTGTACTCATACCGACCTAGCATGTCATTTATACCATTTATATCACATGAATAGGTAAAAGTATCTATCAAAAAGTTATTCCCACATAAAGTGATATGTCAGGTTTAAAAAATGGGGCTCTGTCAGGAAGGTCAAAACTGGCTACAGTGGTATGGGGTTAACAGAGAAAAAAAGATATCCACATTTATTACCCTGGTTTTGTAGTTTTTAGAAATATCCCATATGTAACCTTAGGGTGCTATCTAACTCTAACATGGCCCTAAAGAATGAAGAAGCACCCTGTGAATTTTGGGGCCTCTTTTTTATTAAGAGGTTTAGTTGAACTCAGCTAAAAAGTACAAATGAAAATGTATTCGTTGAAAACCATTTCTGTCATAATCCATGTTTTGGTGTATATATATATACCCAAAATATATATATTGTAAGGCCGCAGCTGGAAAAGTCTGCAATGGCGTATACTTTTCAGTCAGATTCTGGGCGTACGCATGGAGAGAGCAAGACATATGCCACCAACGTAAGGAGCTTTGGTGGAGTGGAAGACCAGCGCTAAATAGGTGCTGACAGTATAGACTGTCGACATATGTCTAATTTGTTGGTTAGTATGGCTTACAGCCATTCCTGGGTCGGCCTTTCATTGTGAGTAAGCATAGAGCAGGGTGGGTGCTTACTCCCCATGTTCCACTCCAGGATTTCCCTGGTGTATATAAGGTCAGCAGGTAAGCTTACTGGGCATTGGCTGTATCTCCAGTCTATCTTTCAGGCTGGAGAAGTTCACACTGGAGGAAACCAGTGTCTGCTTCACAAGGTGCTAGTGAGGGAACTACACCTCTGTTAGTAAGTGCTCAGATGAGCAAGAGTTTTGTTGTTTATGTTTGCTGTTTTCTGTGCATGTTGCCATATATTTGTTTTCTGCACAAATAAACAGGAACCGTTTGCACCTTACTACTGCTTCTGTCTCTATGCCTGAAGGACGTTTGCGGTGATCCCAGAGCTGTGCAAGCTCACAAATGGTGGAGGTATGCAAAGGGCATTTTAAAGAGACGCTTCTCTTAAAGAGACAGGCAGCGAAAGTGGTTCCAATATATGTCCTGGATTAAAGCAGCAACGGTGCAACCAGCAGAGAAACCCAAAATGGATGAGCTGGTGAAGCAGTTGATACAGGTGAATTCCAACCTCCAGCTGATGGCCGCAAGCCAGCAAAAGGCCCACGAGACCAACCGCCTGTTGATCGAGACACACCAAGCAGCAGTTAAAGAGCAACAGCAGGTAAACCTGGCTCTACAGTGGCAGCTCCAGGTCCTGACTACAAGGCCAGAGGGGGCAGAAGGTGGACAGTGTGCTACAAGTCCTGCGTAAGATGACCCAGGATGATGACGTGGAAGCATATCTCAGCACCTTTGAAAGGATCGCAGAGAGCCAGAGGACATCAGCACATCCTAGTGGTCCTCGATTATGCCTCCCGCTATCCCGAGGCCATTCCCCTTAGGAACACCTCCTCCAAAGGGATCGCAAAGGAACTGTTTCAAATGTTCACCTGCACGGGTATCCTAAAGGAGATACTGACTGACCAGGGCACCTCCTTCATGTCTAAAGGAACCAAAGAACTCTGCCGCCTACTCAACATTACCCATCTCCATACCTCGGTGTATCATCCCCAGACCGATGGTCTGGTGGAGAGGTTCAACAAAACCCTAAAGGCGATGCTTAAAAAGGTGGTGGATAAGGATGGGAGAGACTGGGACCACCTACTCCCCTACCTAATGTTCTCCATTTAGGAGGTCCCGCAAGCATTCACAGGGTTCTCATCGTTCGAGCTCCTGTATGGTAGACATGCCCGAGGACTCCTGGACATAGCCAAGGAGACCTGGGAGCAGGAAAATACCCCATATAGGAGCGTGATTGAACATATTGCCGAGATGCAGGATAGAATCGCAGCAGTCCTGCCCATAGTGCGCGAGAACCTACAGCAGGCATAAGAAACCCAGGCAAGGGTATATAACAAGTCCGCAAGGGTCAGAGTGTTCCAGCCCGGTGACCGGGTGCTAGTACTTGTCCCCACGGTCGAAAGCAAGTTCCTGGCAAAATGACAGGGCCTCTATGAGATCAAAGAGCGGGTCGGTGAGGTAAATTATAAGGTGTTCCAGCCCGGTAAGAGGAAACCTTATCAAATTATTATTATTATTATTTATTTTAGAGCGCCATTGATTCCAGGGCACTGTACATTCAGGGGTTACATACATAACATAAGTCAAACAATTACAATAGTGACAATCTGTGACTAGCAACAGGTACAGAGTGAGAGAGGGCCCTGCCCACGAAGGCTTAAAATCTACAAGGAAGGAGGAAAGAGACAGAAGGTGAGGGGCAGACATGTTTGTGGAGGGTGTAGTGACAGCGGGGTTATTCTAGGTTGTAGGCTATCCTGAAGAGATGGGTTTTCAGGTTGCTTTTGAAGCTGGTGAAAGTGGGGGAGAGTCTGATGTGTTGGGGCAGTGAGTTCCAGAGTATGGGGGAGGCACGAGAGAAATCTTGGAGACGGTTGTGTGAGGAGCTGATAAGAGGAGAGCAGAGAAGAAGGTCCTGTGAGGAGCGGAGGTTGCGTGAGGGGAGGTATCTGGAGATTAAGGCAGAGATGTATGGAGGGGAGAGGTTATGGAGAGCTTGTGGGTCATGGTTAGTAACTTGAAATTAATGCGCTGGGCAATGGGTAGCTAGTGCAGGGATTGGCAGAGGGGAGAGGCAGAGGAGTGGCGAGAAGAGAGGTGAATAAGATGGGCAGCAGAGTTGAGGATGGATTGAAGGGGAGCAAGAGTGCTAGACGGGAGGCCGCAGAGAAGGATGTTGCAGTAGTCGAGGCGGGAGATGACAAGGGCGTGGACCAGCATTTTTGTAGTGACAGGGTTAAGGAATGAGCGGATGCGAGAGATATTTTTCAGGTGGAGGCGGCAGGCAGAGGTGAGCGTTTGGATGTGGGGTTTGAAGGACAAAGCGGAGTCAAGGGTTATCCCAAGGCAGCGGACTTGCGGGACTGGTGAGAGTGTAGAGCCATTGACTATGATAGAGAGATCAGGTGGAGGGATGGAGAGGGAAGGTGGGAAGATAATGAATTCAGTTTTCTCTACATTAAGTTTTAGGAGACGGGAGGAGAAGAAGGAGGATATGGACGACAGGCAGTCTGGGATCTGGGACAGTAGAGAGTTAATGTCTGGGCCGGAGATGTAAAGTTGGGTGTCATCAGCATACAGGTGGTATTGAAAGCCATGTGATGCTATGAGCTGACCCAGACCAAGAGTGTAGATAGAGAAGAGTAAGGGACCCAGGACTGACCCCTGAGGGACACCAACAGAGAGAGGGCGAGAGGAGGAGGTGGTGCGAGAGTGAGAGACACTGAATGTCCGATCAGTGAGGTATGAGGAGATCCAGGAAAGGGCCGAGTCCGTGATGCTGAGGGATGAGAGGATTTGTAGCAGGAGGGAATGGTCAACAGTGTCAAAGGCAGAGGACAGGTCTAAGAGGAGAAGGATCGAGTAGTGACGTGAGGCTTTAGCAGTTACTAGGTCGTTGGTGACCTTGGTTAGGGCGGTTTCTGTAGAGTGATGGGATCGGAAACCAGATTGCAGTGGGTCAAGAAGAGAGTTAGAGGACAGATGGGAAGACAGTTGAAGGTAGACGTGTTGTTCGAGGAATTAAATCTATCATATCAACTTAATTAAGCCCTGGAAGGACCGTCAAAGTCTCACGGTCGTCAGATAACATAGGGGTTCCCCAAACGGAGAGTTACCACTTGTCCGTATCTCCGAGTCATTGTCAGAAGCACAGCGGCAGGAAACCAGAGAGTTCCTACAAAGGAACCGGCGGGTTTTTTCAGATCTGCCAGGTCGCACTAAAGTCATTGAACATGACATCATCACAGAACCCGGCCAGAAGGTACGTTTGAGACCATATAGGGTCCCTGAAGCCCAGAGACGAGTGATTGCCAAGGAAGTTAAAAAGATGCTGGCGCTTGGGGGTCATAGAAAAATCCCAAAGTGGGTGGTCGAGCCCCAGTGTGCTCATACCCAAACCCAATGGCAGCTTACGTTTCTGCAATGATTTCCGTAAACTAAACAAAATCTCAAAGTTTGATGCTTACCCAATGCCCCAGGTTGATGAGCTGGTTGAGAGGCTAGGACCCGCGAGACACATCCGTACGTTAGACCTGACCAAGGGCTATTGCCTGGTTCCCCTCACAAAGGAGGCCAGGGAGAAAACGGCCTTTTCCACCCCAGACGGACACTTTCATTATGTGATCCTTCCCTTTGGCCTACATGGGGCTCCGTCCACATTCCAGAGGATCATGGACATCATCCTGCAGCCCCATAGGAAATATGCGGCGGCATATCTGGATGACGTGGTGGTCTTTAGCACGGTTTGGGAGTCCCACCTAACCAGAGTGCAGGCCGTCTTAGATGCCATAAGGGCAGCAGGTTTAACCGCCAACCCCGACAAGGGTGCCATAGGACTAGAGGAGGCTCGCTATCTGGGCTACGACATTGGGAGGGGGGTCATCAAGCCCCAAATGGACAAACTGGAGGCAATTAGAAATTGGCCCCAATCGGTCTCCAAGAAGCAGGCCTTCTTAGATATCGCAGGGTACTATAGGAGGTTCGTGCCCAACTTTGCCTCCATAGCAGCCCTGCTTACGGACCTCACAGAAGGGACAAAGTCCACCTTGGTAAAGTGGAACCAGGAAGCGGAACAGGCCTTTAAAAAGCTTAAAGAGGTACTCTGCAATAGACCCATACTTATTGCGCCAAACTTCGGAAGGGAATTCATTGTCAAGGCAGACGCGTCTGAGGTAGGCTTAGGGGCTGTCCTGTCGCAGCTAGTTGAGGGAGAAGAGCACCATGTAGTGTACCTCAGCAGGAAACTGTTGGCAGCAGAAAAAAATTATGCCACTGTCGAGAGAGAGTGCCTGGCCCTTAAGTGGGCTATCGATTCGCTGCGATACTATCTGATAAGTAAATGCACATAAACCAGGAACCAATACAGCTCACCGATAGTGTTCCACCCCTGGAGACAGCACGGACGGATCAGAAGAAATCCCGTAATAAGATGAGAAAAAATTCCAGCTTGAGTCCAGGTAGGTGGCAAAAGGTTAAAAATACATTTTATTTTATAACATATTAAAAGCGGGAAAAAATATTCTAACGATACTGCAAATAACGCTAACGCATTTTGGAAGTTGTTTCCTTAATCGGTGAGCTGTATTGGTTCCTTGTTTATGTGCATTTATAAATCTGCAGAAGTTTTTACGTGCTCCCGAGTGATATGCATTGCAGCTTGCTATAACTTTTGAAACATTGTTGATTAATAAGACTTTATTGGGCAATGCATATGGAGTCTGGATTTTGAATATTTGAAATAATATATATAAAAGCGTGTTTACATCATGTCTCAAATACCGGTGGACGCTTTTACCAGAGATGACTCTGAACCTATGGTCTCGGCTAGACTTAAAAAAGCCGCTGATATTTTCACTCGATGTAATGCTGGCACCAGTCAAGTGGATGACCATGATTTGATTAGCTCCATGACGAAGCTAGAATGCCTCACGTGCAAGGAGTTGAGTCTTTGGTGGGATCAGACCACCCTTCAGAATTATGTTGATAGAAAAATGATACCACGCGGTTTGCGTATGAAAAAGTTTCCAACCAACTCCTTTACCAAGGAGTTTACTGAAGAGTGGAATTCTATACTGAGTGATTGTTCAATGAAATTGATGGAGCTTTTGATTAAAAATGAGGACGTTATAAGAAAAAACCTTCAATCATGAAATAGTAGAATTGAAAGAGAGCATACGTCCGTTGGAGTCCACATTCAAATACAAAGAATTACATGACAAAATGCTTAAGAATGTACAGAAGCTGGAAGATTCTATTACTGCATATAAAAAACGAAAATTCGAGAGAGATGTTTTGGACTATGACAATGATAAAGTCTATACATGGCATCGTAGTGTTTCCACCCCTCGTTCCATATTAAAAAATCAGCGTTATTCCAGACATCAGTGGACGAATAAAAAACATGGTGTTTCCTTCCCAGGACTTGATACCTCAATGGAAGCTTCAGGCACTTCAATGTCAGAAGAAGCTTCAGATACTTCTCTCTCAGATGCTCCAGACAAAAGAGTAACAACTAGAAAATCTAACCAGAGTGTGAATACATCTTCAAAAAACTTACCAGACGAGCAGGCAGAAAACATAAAAAATCATCGTACCAAGTCACGCAAACGCAGACTGTAGACTCACCAGTGATTAATTTATCCAGTTATATTTTGACGGACACACAATTGTCGCTATTGTCCAATGGTTTAGTGTTTGTCCCAACGAGAAATTTTGATTTATATGCCACACTTTTGGATATTAATAGGTTTGCACGAAATATAACTTTGAAAAATCATTTTTCTAGTATTGATCTTGACGATGATGGTGATAACGTTCAGGGGCGTAACTACCGGGGTAGCAGACGTAGCAACTGCCCTGGGGCCCATGCGCTTAGGGGGCCCGCGCCCCGGGGCAGCTGTTACCACGTCCGCTACCCCGGTAATGCCGCTCCTGGGCCTGCCGGCAGTCAACATACTAGTTCACTGCGGCGGGTGTAGAAATGCGGGGCCCGGCGCATGCTACCTCTGAAACCCGGGCCCTCCAACCCAAGCATTCAGAGGCAGCGCTGGCCGGAGGTAGCAGAATGGAGCGACACTCGCTCTGCTCTGCTATTTCCCCTGCCGGCCCTCTGTGATCAAGTGGGCGCGCGCGGTGACGTCACATCACTGCGCCACCCGCGCTGAGCAGAGAGGCTGCAGTGTGGCGCATCGGGGGAGCGTGGAACGAGGTGAGTAAACTATTTCTTATTTTACCTGCCCTGCCTGCCTATATACCCCTAAGCCTGCCTATATACCCCCTAAGACTGCATGTATATATCCTAAGCCTGCCTGTATACCCCCTAAGCCTGCCTGTATATATCCTAAGCCTGCCTGTATATATCCTAAGCCTGCCTGTATACCCCTTAAGCCTGCCTGTATATATCCTAAGCCTGCCTATATATATCCTAAGCCTGCCTGTATACCCCCTAAGCCTGCCTGTATACCCCCTAAGCCTGCCTGTATATATCCTAAGCCTGCCTGTATACCCCCTAAGACTCCATGTATATATCCTAAGCCTGCCTGTATATATCCTAAGCCTGCTTGTATACATCCTAAGCCTGCCTGTATACCCCCTAAGCCTGCCTGTATATATCCTAAGCCTGCCTGTATACCCCCTAAGCCTGCCTGTATATATCCTAAGCCTGCCTATATACCCCTAAGCCTGCCTATATACCCCCTAAGCCTGCCTATATACCCCCTAAGCCTGCCTATATACGCCCTAAGCATGCCTATATACGCCCTACGTCTGCCTATATACGCCCTAAGGCTGCCTATATACCCCCTAAGCCTGCCTATATACCCCCTAAGCCTGCCTTTATACCCCCCCCCAGCCTGCCTACATAGTCCCCCCCAAGCCTGCCTACATAGTCCCCCCCCGCCTGCCTACATAGTCCCCCCCAAGCCTGCCTACATAGTCCCCCCAAGCCTGCCTACATAGTCCCCCCCAAGCCTGCCTACATAGCCCCCCCAAGCCTGCCTACATAGTCCCCCACAATCCTGCCTATACAGCCCCCTAAAGCCTGCTTATATAGCTCTAAGTCTGCCTGCCTGAATAGCCCAATAGACCCCGTGAAGCCTGTCTGCCTATATAGCCCCTATAGCCCCCTAAAGCTTGCCTACCTATATAGCCCCCGAAGCCTGCCTGTCTACTTATATGGGGCCCATTTAGCTACCTAAACCCTACCTATATGGCCCCTATAGCCCACCTAACCCCTGTCTACCTGTATGGCTCCCTATACCTACCTACACCCTGCCTGCCTATATGGGGACTCTATTGACTACCTAAACCTTGCCTATCTGGGCCCCCTATAGCCTATCTAAACCCTGCATTGCCTAAATGGACCCCATATAGCCAGGGGGGCAGGTGCTGGAAAAGTCAGGATTCTAAGATATTTGTGTCTAAATTTGCAGGGACAAGAGGTCGGGAGATGTCATCATGATGACGGTCTGGACCGGATGCAGAACAAAGGGGAAAGTCAATGACTCATCAGAAAGACGTCACCTGTGAGTCACAAGATGTAACTACACTTTAATCACTTATATGTCTGCAGAGCCTGTGTACATTAGTATATACCACTATATGGTCACTGTATGGTGGTTATATACAGTCTACAGAGCCTGTATACACTAGTATATACCACCATATGGTCACTATATGGCGGTACTATTGGTCTTTGTGTACTGATCAGTAATAGTGTAGGGGTATTATTCAGTCACTTTGTGGTCATGTTCTGGTGGTATAATCAGGTTCCTATGTAATAGTGTTGTTGGTAGTAATGTTGGTTTTGGTATAGTGGATTTGTTTGGTAGCTGTATGTTGAGAGTGAGATGTATAATCACTTATTTGCCCCTTCTATTATCTACATTATCTAATTGCATATCCTGGTAAATGTTCATGGTCAGGGAGGTGGGCGTAGGGGGAGGGGCCCCATCCAAAAGTTTGCTTTTGGGCCCTGGCTTCTCTAGTTACGCCCCTGATAGTACTAATGGTGTTGAAAATTCATACTTTTCTTTTCAGGACACATGTAATATTGTGTTATTATTAGAGATGGGCGAATTTCTCAAAAATTCGGTTCGGTCACTTCGCCGAATTTCCCGACAAAAATAACTTCGGTCCGAATTACTTCGGGACGAATCACGTTAAAAAACAGCTATTTCCAGGCTTCACAGAGCCTGCAGGGTGCTGTAGAACGTTGTGCCATGATTAAATATGCAGAGGGAGCTTGGTTTGGTCTTCATACAATGTTGTGTTTTAGTATGACACGCACATGACTGCCGCCGCTCTTAGAATCGCTTCACTATAAAATTCCCTGGGTACTTAAGAGGGCAAAACTGACCAAAAAACTGAAGGGGGAATGTAGCCTGATAAAGTCATGGCAGCGACAGCTGGAAAAAAACAAGATGAGGGCTCAGGTGGCAACATCAGTGACAGAGTGTGGTCGTGACGGTGGCAGCCACAGCAGCATGAGGTCAGAGAGTGGCACAATTACATTCTGGAGGTGGCAAAAACAGGAGTAGGCCAAAGAGTGGTACAATGACAGAGAGTGGAGGTGACGGCGGCAGCAGCATGAGGTCAGACAGTGGCACAATGACATTCTGGAGGTGGCAAAAACAGGAGTAGGCCAAAGAGTGTTACAATGACACAGTGTGAAGTTGACGGCATCAACAGCAGCAGCAGCATGAGGTCAGACAGTGGCACAATTACATTCTGGAGGTGGCAAAAACAGGAGTAGGCCACAGAGTGGCACAATGACACAGTGTGGAGGTCACGGTGTTGAGGTTCAGGGGTACACCGCATGACTACTGCTGTCCAAATTGAACACCGAGTGCCGGCATGAAGAAATGACACCAAAACACAGAGAGCTGGTATGAGTTCCTTCTCAGTGTAAAGCAGGCCCAGAATGAATGACTTTATTACAATACAATGGATTTTTACAAACTGGCTTCAGCGCGTGGTTAAGTTCCTTTGTTTCTTGCAGTCTTCAGGAATGTGGCACTAGTTGATTGGTTCTCCAGATATGGTCATGGTTTCCACCCAGTTCCATGCTGGCACATAGTGGGGAGTGGTCCAGGAAGCGGGCGCCATCTTGGAGTATCTGTGCTGTTCAGCTAAGCTTATATGTGTAATAATGTTTTGGCACCACAAACTTCATTAAAAAAGCAGTAGAAAAATATATGTTTCCATTAACAATCCCCCCTAAAACATTATTACACTCTGACCCAGAGTTTGTTTCTTCCCCTAATCTAAAATCAACTACGCCTGCCAAAGCTGGGCAGGAAAAGGGATGTGGATGCTTCCCCAGGTTTGAGATGAGCCACTCCTATGCGAGTGACCCCACCTTTGTAGTTTGGCTTTCCCAGCCCTGACAGGCCCCTGCTCTTTCCCTTCTGATCATCTGGATCCTAATCTTGGTCATGCCCTTTAAATTCATTGTTGCTAAGTGCAGAAAACAACATTGGCCATGGTTTTAGGCTGAAAACAAAAATAAAAAAATTAAAAATATAGTTCTGTGCATAAAATCTCTTTAGTCTGTAGAAGTCGTTCTCCTCTTCTTAGATCTTCTTAGACTGTAAAACAACATGAGTGTAATGCAGGATAGTGCAGGTCGTTATTGTGCCCTTCACTACCTGGTTGATAAAACACAAGCTTGTCTCCATCTTGGTGATGATAGGATTTGGGAAGGAGTGCAGACATCAGAGCCCCTTGGCTGTATCAATGCTGGTGCAGACGGGGTGGTCAGTGATCAGTGCTTGGTGCAGACATGGCGATCAACAGTGGCGCAGACATGGCGGTCAATGCATCAGCTCCACTTTGCGATATCCCCTGCTGTCTGTGGCATATCCCGGCACCCTTGTAATCCCTCATCTTGGTCTTCGGGCTCCTGGCCCCTTGGCAATCTGTGTGAAAATGAACCTTAAAAAACAAACTTGAATCCTTGTGGGTAATCGCACAACAATGACTCCATTCATTTCAATTGTCCTGTGCTGTGCGGGGGTGGGGTGGACATGGCACTCTGTTTAATCTCAATCACATATACTCAGTCACATAAGAGCAGTAGAATAATTTGCTCTCCTCCAGTTCGATCGTCAAAACCCCTGCAGTGAATGAATGTCCAGTAATAAAAACTAAAAATAATAAAAAAAAGAAACTCTGTCCGTTTTGGCCTTTGAAGCTTTCTGACACAGCAAGAATGTACTTCAGAATAATAAAACTTCTCATCACATGACAATCTATCTACATGTAAATAAGATTCCTATAAAACTCATATAATTAATATCAACATAAAAACACAAAGAACAAAACAAATCATATCATCCTTCTTCTCACTCTGTAGCGCGCAACATATCAAAACATTCTCATCAGTAAATTTTCTAACAGCTCTTCTCATGTTTCTTATTTGTGTGATGCAATATATATATAGTCACATAATTCATGATTTTCTTTCAACATTAACATATTATCTGCATTGGCCTAACCTGCCCTCCTCAGATCTACTTTCGTCTAATCTGTCACTGAATAAAACCCTTCAATTCTTTCTATGTCATCATAAACATATAAACCCTCATACACCTTAACAAATTAACTTAAACCTAATATCATATAATTAACTTTTGATCAGTCAACAGGTTGTCTGGTCAGATTAGTCACCCTATTGTCTTAAAACTCTCTGCTTTTGCTAGGTAAACATGTTTTGTGGTCTTATCTGCCAGTGCAAACAATGCATAAGGATTCATGAATAGGGATATACAGACATACAAACATTGATCAAACACAAACAAGGACAATGACCCAATTCACACAATTTCACATTCTCCTCTCAAAAAAAAAAAAAAATTACTCTTCATCAGCAGGAGCGCCAAACAAAAAGAAAAAAAATAAAACAAAAATGATTTTATATTTATGACTGCGCAGTCGTTTTTAATCTGGTTGAACTAAAATTTTTAATGAAAAGCAATAGAGTGGTAGCACTACCAAAAAAAACCCAAAAAAACCCAAAACTCAAAGTTAACTTTATATACCCCGGGGCTTTGTTTAACAAGTGATGTCACTGAGGTCTTTCATGAGATCTCCGATCACTAGAAATCTCTTCTTTACTCCTGCAAATAAACAGACAATTTAATCCCATCCCCCAAACAGAGCTCAGTAAGTACCACGTGGATTTTTTCTGTCATCTAGGTGTAACCCAATTTATAAAGACGTCTACTCCAATATGTTACTCCTAAAATAAAGCACAAGCAAGTCAGTGATATTATACGACAGTAACATTTCCTATATTCAGTTCATTAAAAATAAGCAACAATGTAAACCTTCCAGCTTTCCTGTAACTACATATCCCTGCAATATAAGGAGCTGTAAAACTCATTATTCTCATATAATGACCATGCACATGCAGAATTATAAATTATACAATAGTTGCAAATTTATATAAAAACTGATACTGATATCCTTCCTTGGTCTAACAGAAACCTAGCTGATACCCTCTGACACAACTATCTCGCTGTACTCTCTTATGGTAAGCTTAGGGGCGGAAGGGACAGGATCAGATGACTCATCAGGTGATGAGGAAGTGACTGGAGTTGTGGGAGTGAGAGAGGTAGTGGGAGGGACAGAGGCACTGGAAATGTTTTGGTACAGGAAGGAGCAGGATTTGGACTTCCTCTGCCACATGCAACACAATACTCAGCAGGGGGGCGGATTTTGTTAGCCACAATTGGGACACTCCCAGCACTTAGAATCAGCTCCATTATAAGGTGGCTGTTCTTTCAACGAACAATAATTATAACCAATAACATTTCCTTTCTTATCCCTACATTCAGTTTCAGAACAACCTTCTTTTGATATCTCTTCAGCTGCCTTTTTCTAAACTAATGCAGCATCTAAAAGCTTGCTATCGTCAAGCCTCCCTTGTTTTTCACAGCTAAAGACCACATTTGAGGTTGAAGTCTACTCTCCGGGTGAAAACCACACATGTTCATTACGTTTTTAACCTTCTCTACATGCTTCTTTCCTTCTTTTCTCTACACTAGATCCTGCGGACTGACTGAGCCCTATAACGGGCCATGTTTACATAGTTACATAATTACATAATTTGTAAGACCTCACAAACTTGAGAAACCTAGTCATATCACCGCTTATTTTGCTTATTAGACACACACGTACTAGCGTACCTCCCTCTCAAGCTACCGGTTATCCCCTACTCTGCAATTGGCACTGTCCTGATCTAGCTAGAGTCTTGTCTAGTCTGCAAATGTCAACTTCTCCTTTGTGTATCCAATCTCGCTAGAACTTCCTCTAGTCTGCAACCAGCAACATGTGCTTCAGTCTAGATAGAATTTCCTACTCATTTCCTAGTCTGCAACTGACAGCATCAAGCCCAATCTAGGTAGGATTTCCAAATTAAACCCCGTGTGTCAGTCCTTGTCTACAGGATCTACCAACACAGACAGTAGTCAGGCAGGCTCGGCAGCTGGGATCAGGTTCTTGAGACAGTACAGCGGGATCACTCTGCGCCGACCAGAAACTCCGGGCTGACCGGACAAACCCCCCGACCCAACCTGGAACTGTCCAAATACACAGGCAAGCTACAGATTTCAATAAGAAAACCAGTAGACTTACCGTGTTTTCAAGTGGAGGTGATCAGTCTCCCGTTTTGGACAGTCCGAGGTAAGTCCAGGTGGTCACCGTCAGGTCCCCCAGGGGAATGCGTCCTGTCTGATACTGCCCCACGTACTGGGTGCCAAATGTTGGGGTTCAGAGGTACACCGCATGACTACTGCTGTTCAAATTGAACACTGAGTGCCGGCATGAAGAAATGACACCAAAACACAGAGAGCTGGTATGAGTTCCTTCTCAGTGTAAAGCAGGCCCAGAATGAATGACTTTATTACAATACAATGGATTTTTACAAACTGGCTTCAGTGCGTGGTTAAGTTCCTTTGTTTCTTGCAGTCTTCAGGAATGTGGCACTAGTTGATTGGTTCTCCAGATATGGTCATGGTTTCCACCCAGTTCCATGCTGGCACATAGTGGGGAGTGGTCCAGGAAGCGGGCGCCATCTTGGAGTATCTGTGCTGCTCAGCTAAGCTTATATGTGTAATAATGTTTTTGCACCACACACTTCATTACAAAAGCATTAGAAAAATATATGTTTCCCTTAACAACGGCAGCAGCAGCATGAGGTCAGACAGTGGCACAATGACATTCTGGAGGTGGCAAAAACAGGAGTAGGCCACAGAGTGGCACAATGACACAGTGTGGAAGTCACGGCAGCAGCAGCATGAGGTCAGACAGTGGCACAATGACACTCTGGAGGTGGCAAAACAGTAGTAGGCCACAGAGTGGCAAAATGACAGAGAGTGGCGGTGACGGCGGCAGCAGCATGAGGTCAGACAGTGGCACAATGACATTCTGAAGGTGGCAAAAACAGGAGTAGGCCACAGAGTGGCACAATGACACAGTGTGGAGGTCACGGCAGCAGCATCATGAGGTCAGACAGTGGCACAATGACATTCTGGAGGTGGCAAAAACTGGAGTAGGCCACAGAGTGGCACAATGACAGAGAGTGGAGGTTACAGCGGCAGGAGCAACAGCATGAGGTCAGAGAGTGGCACAATGACACAGTGTGGATGTCACAGCACCAGCAACAGCAGCAGCAGCATGAGGTCATAAAGTGGCACAATGACAGAGTGTGGAGGTGGGTGGCAATACCAGTCCCTGGTAAAGATGGTTGGTGGCAAATGGAGAAACTGTCAGCAGATGTGTGGCATCAGGCGGGTGGCGGCATCAGAGTAGTGGCTGAGGCAGGTAGTTTGAACCCAGACTCATTTCTCACAGTTTTGGTGGGGCGTCATGGCTGATGTAGTCTGACGCCTAAGGCATTGGTGTATGGAAATCCTGGCCGATCCACGCCTGATTCATCTTGACAAAGGTCAGTCGTTCCACATTTCCCGTGGACCAGCGGGTTCTCCTTGGGGTAACGATGGCCCCCGCCGCACTGAACACCCGCTCTGATGCCACACTACTGCAAACGCGGCAAGTTGCGGCCACACATCCAGTTTGGCTGCCCAGTAGTCCAGCGGATCTTCTAACTGGGGTGGCAGAGTGCTGTCCAAGTAGGCCACCACCTGTTGGTTCAGGGTCTGCTCCAGGTCCTGCTGCTCCTCACTAGGCGGGTGAAGGAAGCTGCTCATCAGTGACTCCAGACTTAGGTTGCTGCTGATGGAGCTGGTACTGCTCCTACCCCTCCACCTTCCCCCAGCAGCCGCGGCAGTAGTACGTGAGCTGTCAGACCTGTCAGAGGAGGGACGATGCCGCACATAGGCAGTGGCCAACTGACTACGGAGGATTTCCCTATAGTATTTGAGTTTGTCCTCCCTCTCAATAGCTGGGAAAAAGGCTCCCACTTTGGACCGGTAGCGAGGGTCCAATAGGGTGGAGAGCCAGAAGTCATCCCTCTGCCGGATGCTGACTATTCGGCTGTCACTAGCCAGGCAAATCAGTATGTGGCGGGCCATCTGCACAAGTGACTCTTAGGGGCTCCCGGCCTCTGTCTCCACTGTATACTGCCACGGTGCTGGCGGGTCATCTGCCTCGTCTTCCTCATCTCCATCTACCTCCTCCAGCTGCTCCTGCTCCTCCTCTCTTGTCACCTGGGAAGAAAATCCACTCCTTTCACCAGACAATGCTTCTGCTCTAATGTCCTCCTCCTCCTCCTCCATTTCAGTCCGCACCGGACTCATCTGGCCGCAAGATGTAGTCGCCACGTCTCCAGTCCCCTGCCCAGACAGATTTTTCAGCATCTGTTCCAGGACATGAAGCAGTTATTCATCCCGTAGTCCTGGCGACTGACAACGTGGCCTCCTCGAATGGCCTCAACAAACGGCAGGTGTCACGCATGAGCTGCCACTGGCTGACATCAAAGTTACATAGGGGAGTACTCCTGTCCGCCTGGATCATCAAAAAATCGTTAATGGCCTTTCTCTGTTCATACAGTCGGTCCAACATGTGCAGGCTGGAATTCCAATGGGTGGAAACATCGCATATCAGAGTGTGTTGAGGAAGGCCGTTCTGTCGCTGCAACTCGAGGAGGATGTTCCTGGCTTTGTAGGAATGGATGAAGTGCATGCACAGTTTCCTGGCCATTTTCAGAATCTTCTAAAGATCGGTGGTAGTCTTCAGGAACCTTTTCACAACAAGATTGAACACGTGCGCCATGCAGGGCGCATGGACCATCCCTCAGTGCAGCGCGGACACCACATTCCTCCCATTGTCCGTCACCATGGTTCCGATTTGCAGTTGGCGCGGAGAAAGCCACACATCGATTTCTTGCTGCATGACGCGGAGCAGTTCCTCCCCTGTGTGACTTCGTTCGCCGAGGCAAGCCAGGTGTAGAACTGTGTGACACCGCTGTGCCCTACACATGTGGTATGATGGAGCAGTACTTGTGGAGGCTGAGATGGTGGTGGTGGTGGTGGAGGAGGAGGCGGACATTGGCGCAGGACCTGCAGTTTGACAACGTGGAGGAGAAAGCGCCGTCTCCTGTCCAAGTTGTTGGTGTTTTGGGGGGGGAAGCACATTCACCCAGTGGGCCAAAAAAGGACATGTAGGCCCCTGCCCGTAGTTACAGCTCGGCTTTCCGCACTCCGTAAACCCTTGGAAAAAACCCGTAGCTAAAGGAGGGCCAAAATTCTGTTCTACATTTTTGAAGTGTGGTAATCCCTTTGGGGAAAAATTAAATTACGGCTTGGAACTCTCCATTTGGGCCCGGCCCAAAGCCATTATTTCCCAAACGGTTTGGTCCCCCATTTGGGAAAAGGGAGGGGACTGCATTTCCAAAAATTGGCAGGAGCAAAGGTCAGCTGCTGCCCCTTGGTGGTTTTGGCGCATACTTTGTCTTTTGCCGCCTCGCTGAACGATGTGGCGCCATGGAGTTGGGGGGAGCAGGGGCTCTGGCCCAGGAGATGATGTCAAGAGAAACGCCCCCCTTTGCAGGGGTGGTGGACCCTTGACTGGCGCAAATGCATGGTCCCACGGGGCGCTGCAAAAACATTGAGCCACGTTTTCCCCAGGCCACCGGATGGTGACGCTGCATGGTTGACGAGGGCCATGGTGAAAACGTTAGCTCCTGGCACGCTTCATTTTCTGCCAACAGATTTTCTTATCCCCTTTTGGCTCTCCGGTTTTGTCTTAGCAAAGAACTCCCACACCGCGGGGAACGGTTTTAAAAGCCACGCTCCGCATGAGTGATACTAGGCCCGCTCCCTCGTGAGCCCTGTGCCACTGCTTTTTTGGGGAACCTGGAAAAGGGGTTTTTTCCCTGTGGCCCGCTTGGTCCCCGACCTCACACTGCTGCCCCTGTGAATTTAGGCCCACAACCCCCTGCTGGCGGGCCCCCGCTCCCTGATGCGCAAGCTGACCCCCCTCTTCCCCTGACGTGATAAACCCCTTTGCTCCCCCGGGCCCCAAGTGCGGTCGGCTCATTAATTATTGTTTTTCATCGTCATGCTGTCCTCTCACCGGTTTGGTTGCAGAGGTGCCCCCCTCAAACATGACCCCCCTCCACTTCCATTCTATACTTTGCCGCCTGTGCAAAAAGCAGGGGTATTGGCCCCATTTCTTCGTCCCAAGTGTGCTGATCCCTCCTCAAATTGTTCATCCTCGCTATTAGTGGCGCTGAGCCAGACCCATAGTAGTCTTGGTAGGGAAGGAAAGGGGGAAGAGGGGGTTGAGGACGTTTGGGGGACTGACCCGCCCCGGGCCTGCCAACTAAAGGGGGTTTTGTTGCGTTCCCCCCGTTCTGGTTGGGGGTTGTCGATGTCATCTGGGAGGAAGTGGATGACCCCAGTCAACCCCTCAAGAACCATTGGGTTTTTGTTAGTTCGGCCCCTAGATGAATCGGCAGTTTTGGCCTAAACGAGTGCCCCCTTTTCTGCGAGTCCCCCTTTCTGGCTGGCCCGGGCTGGAATGTTTTGCCTTTTTTGCCCTCGTGGTGAAGGGGCCTACCTCTCTGTTGCATACTGTTTTTTCTAAAATGACAACACTGTTTGATGAAAGATATCTGTTATGTAAATCACACCCCGTTTTGACTCCAAAATGAACCCACTAAGGCTTGGGTAACCCTTGGATATAAATTGTGCCACAAATGGGTAGGAAAATTGAATTGTATGTGCCGTTTAAAAAATCTGTGTTTTTTTTGAATTAAAAGCACAAAAAAGGCTTAATTAACCTTCGGTAGAATTTGCTACGAATTGTTCTGTGGCGGTTTAAAAACAAAGTTTCTTTTATGAGTACAATGCAGAAAAATACTTTGTTAAACCCTTTTGGGTTAAATTGCGAAAAAAATTGAGAAACCAAAAAAAAAAGGAGCTTTGTAGGTGTTACAATGGCGTGTTTTTTACGCTACAAAAACAAGGGGAAAAAACTTGTAATTAACCTTCGCTTGGGGAATTATGCTACAGGAAAATGTATTTTGGGGCGGTGACAAAGACGGTTTATTTTAGTCACCACAACAGCAGAAAAACGCTTAATTAACCCTGGATGTAAATTGCGAAAAAGAATTGGGCAACCAAAAATGACCAGCTTTGTAGCGAGTTACAATGGTGTGTTTTCTACGCTACACAAAAAAAGGAAACTTGAAATTTAAACCCTTCGCTTGTGAATTATGCTACAGGAAAAATGTATTTTTTGTCGGTGAAATAAACGTTTTCTTTTAGTCACAACAGCAGCAGAACAACGCTTAATTAACCCCTGGATGTAAATTGCGTAAAAGAATTGAGCATCCAAAAACTACGAGCTTTGTAGCGTGTTACAATGGCGTGTTTTCTACGCTACACAACAAGAGGAAAACATGTAATTAACCTTCGCTTGTGAATTATGCTACAGGTAAAATGTATTTTTTGCCGGTGAAATAAACGTTTTCTTTTAGTCACCACAGCAGCAGAACAACGCTGGATGTAAATTGCGCAAAAGAATTGAGCAGCCAAAAATGAAGTGGTATTTGTATTGTAAAAACGCTGTTTCTTTAAATGAATACAACAGGAACAGGCTTAGATCAGTCTTGGATATTCAATGTGCTGTGAGCAGATAGCATTAAAATGTTTATGCAGCTGCACTGGACACACACTGGACTTCAGATCCAATACCCCACAAAATCAGAAATCGACCGTTAAGAGAAGCAGTCTCTGAGACAAGCTGTGACACCCCCCAAAAATCGCTATATAAAAATAAGTTCTTTAGTATCAGCTATCATAAGCAGCTGCGGCAGCAGCTTCCCTAATCAGTACAGTGAGAGCGGTATGAGCTCCCAGCATCGCGCCCGGACTTATATAGTGCGGTGACGTCACAGAATCCCGCCGGTCTCTGATTGGCTTCATCTCTTCACATGTCATGCAGGCTATGCCCTTCTTCCTCCCAGAGTTCTTTGCCCCATGTAACGCCATGTGCTCGCAGCCATTTTATCAATCAAAAGCACACTTCGTTCACCCGAAGTACCCCAAAGTTCGACTTCGTTCAGAACCGAAGTTTTCCTGAAATTCTACACGAATTCCACTTCGTTAGAATCGATTCGCCCATTTCTAGTTATTATGTAATTTACTGTACAAGGTGACGGCGCGAATTCCAAACCAGTCCCTTGTCCATCTAGAACAATAAAAAGGAGTAATTTTTACTCGTCCAGTAGGTCTTGACCTTTTTCAGGAAAATGTAGAACATTATCTCCTGTTACTACAGAATAGGGTTAAATCTACACCTTTTAGATCTAATATTACCAAATCGGAACAAAGGGCTATTTTGGAACTTCAAAAGATTACAGATTTATTGGTTCGCCCATCGGATAAGGGGGGAGGCATAGTTGTACTTAGTGCAGGTTTATATCAAAAACTAAATCTTTTATTATTATATTATACTAGTACTTACCGCCCCCTAACCTTTGATCCCACAGATTTGTTTAAAAACAAGTTAAAGAAATTACTTCAGGAAGGTGTAATTATGGGCACCAATTGTTGCGGGCATTGGTGCGTTAGGTGAGCCACTAGGGGCTTGGATAGATGAAATCATACAACCGTTGGTTTCTAATCTCCCCGGTCTTCTAAAAGTTTGAATACTATCATGTTTCAAGTTCCATGGGATAGTGATTCTTCATGGGTCTTATGTGACGTTGTAGGGCTATATCCCTCCATACCACATGATCAAGCATTGGTATATTTGGAATCAAATTTAACTCGTTTTAGTCCACATACAAAAGAATTAAATGAATTTGTAGTGATGACAGTGGATTTTTTGTTAAAACACAACTATTTTTGTTTTGATAGGGAGTTTTTCCTACAATGTCGAGGCTCATCAATGGGGCTAAATTTTCTCCCTCATTAGCCAACATTTTTATGTCGGCATGGGAGGAAAGGTTTTTGTTTTCTACTGATTGCCCCTATCTCCCCCACATCAGGTGGTATGGTCGTTATATAGACAACCTCCTCCTGGTGTGGTGGAACACGGAGTTAGAGACCAAGAACTGTAGTCAGTATATTAACCAAAATGTCATGAATTTACAGTTCACTTTTGAATGGCACGAGACGCAGACCAATTTTTTGGATATTACCCTTATGGGAAATGTCCATGGTGGAATTGATACCTTACCCTATCGCAAACCAATAGCCAAAAATTCTATCCTGCAGGCTAATTCATGCCATCCATCTCACGTTACAAAGAATCTCCCAGTTGGAGAACTGACTAGGATTAAACGGTATTGCTCGGTGGATACCAAATTCCCGTTATATGAAAATGAGGTTTGTGATAGATTAAGTAAAAGGGGCTATCCATGTTGGAGCATTAATAGGGCCAAAAACAGAGTTGCCAGTATATCACAGGAGAGTTTACTAAGTACTTCTAAAAGGGATGAAGGTACACATAACAAAATAATATTTTCTACTCAGTACAGCCCTCAGTATAAAGAAATTGTGTCCATAATTAAGAAAAACTTACCTGTTCTCTACACACAAAATAACATGAGGAAATGTCTAGAGGAAGGAGTTTTATTTGTCTCCAAAAAGGGAAGGACGCTAGGTACAATTCTATCTCCCAGTCTATATTTGTCAGAGCAAACATCTAGCACCCCCTGCTGGCTTTTACAAAAAAGGATCTTATAAGTGTGGACATTCACGCTGCATAGCGTGTAATCACATGCAAGTTACTAAATATTTTTCATCTGCGGTGAGTGGTGACATGTTTGATATTACTTCATATATAAACTGTAATACGAAATTTGTAATATACATGATTACATGTACCCACTGCAATGTTCAATATGTGGGCAGCACGTCGACCCCTTTAAAAACTAGAATCCGTCGACACCTGTCAGATATTCAGAAACCTTTAACAACCGGTATTTGAATGGCCTCTAAACATTTTATAGATGTACAGGACAGTAATACTTCAGGTTTTGTATTTTCAGGTATTCAGGGTGTTTAAGCCGATCAGGGGTGGCGATCATCGGAAAAAGTTAATGAATAGAGAAACATGGTGGATTTATCAGTTGAGATCATGATATCCTGAGGGTTTAAATAAGAAACATGATGTTTATTATCAATATTAATGTTTTCTGCGATTGTTTGTGTTTTTAACCATGTGAAATTTTAATGTTTGAGTGTGGAAAAAATCCTAAACAAATCCAAACTCTAATATATAACTTTTAATATATACCCATAAAAAATACGATTACATATCTCAAGTCTACCTTAATCAATATATTCTATATATATATACATATACATACTGTCCCTATCTAATTTCCCTACACTTATCCTCAAATAGACCAAGTAATCGTCCCGATAAGGACGGCCTAGTCTTTGTAGGCTCACCCTATTAAATCACTTTATGTCCCTATCAACCACCAGAAACATTAACATATATACATTTCTGTACAGTGTTTAAAGATACATCAATTCAAAATCCAAACACAGTTACCACTATTCCTATAGAGTCCCATATAAAGTACTCAAAGGCTCACAGTCCACTGATATGAACACTGTAATTTATCTCTTTCAATTATAGGGTAAATGTCTATATATATCGTCCGTGTAGGGAACAAAAGATACATTTATCCAACATTATCTCAAGATACATCAAACCTTATCCTCGACGCGTTTCCCCCCTCCATATTATGGGGTTCATCAGGAGGATCTCCTAGGGGACATCACACTGACTCAAGATAGTGGTCTCCTCGATATGCTGATGTTACTATGTCCTGTATCCCATCTTAAATAGGTTCAATGACCGCTGTTTACCGCCCTCAGGTGCACTCACCACTCGTCGTCTTCAAATCGCTACTGCGCACGTGCCGGCGTTAGGCGGCATCATGGCAACCAGCGGCGTTCAGCCGCGCACGCGCCGATAACTCGGCATCTTCAGATCGCTACTGCGCATGCGCCGGCAGAGAGCGGCACCATGACAACCAGCACGGCTCAGCCGCGCATGCGCCGATAGCTCGGCGTCACATTGCTACTGCGCATTCGCCGGCAAAAGCCGGCATCGGGGGGCGTGTCCTAGCTATGTAGGGAACCAGACGTGCTTTGCAGCAGCTCCTCCAGGGACACGCAAAATACCTGCTTCCAGCCGCTCCAGATGGGCAGAAACCGGAACAAAAAGGCAGTGCCTGCCTCTGGCACCGCTGTGGATTCGGGAGATCTCAAAATCTCCAACTACTTTGCGCCCTTGCAGGGACTAGAAGAAGAGGACCCTCCTGGCCGCGCGCCGGACCAGCAGGCGCCATCTTGCCGAACGCCCGCCACGAGGTCCAGCAGGCGGGCCTTGGCGCAGCTTACAGCTCACAGCCCGGCAGCCTCGGGAGTATACCCAGGCATCCCGGCCTCACGGAAAGACCCGCTCTCGCCGACGGAGGACCCGCAGAAAGCAGAGCAGGGAGGCGGAGCAGCCGTGTCACCGCGCGGTGTGAGAGGTCAGACGCCGCAGCTTATGGAAGTGACGGAGAAGCCCGACTCACAGCCTCTGGATGCATCCCTCGGGAGGCAAGGTCAGTGCGTTCGGGGGGGCCCCTCAACGCTCCCCTCAGATCGCTATCGGCGCCAGCCAGTCTCCGGCCCCTGCCTCGCTCAGGACCAATGGGACTGATCCAAGGCCTCTCGGCCTGTCGCCTTCCTGCCCTCCTGCAGCCAGTGCCTCACAGGGGGAAAAGAACCTAGCGCCCACTGCACACAATAGATCCATCAAATGGGCAGCTGAGGACCCCCACTGTGTCATGGGGAGAAACGAGGATCCCATGTCCACCTCATG